>CAKJTW010000787.1:0-18117 GCA_917880005.1 Nanger dama
CTAACACTAATGTTAACCCTAATGCTAACTCTAACCCTAAACTCCTGACCCCTGACACTGACCCTAACCAAAACCCCTAACACTAACGCTAACCCTAACGCTAACCCTAAACCCTAACTCAAACCCTAAACTCTAACCATAACAAATCAAAATCCCTAACCCTAACCCTAACGTGCTAACTTAACCCTAACACTAACCTTAACCGTAAAGCCAACTCAAACTATAACTCCTAACAGTAACCCTAACAATAATCCTAAACCCTAACACTAACCCCAACCCTAAGTCTAATCCTAAACCCTAACCCCAACCCTAAACGTAACCCCAACCTAACCCCAACCCTAACCCTAACCACACCCAACCCACACCAACCACAATCCCAACACTACCCCAACCCCAATCCTAACCTCAACGCCACCCCAAACCCAACACTAACCCTAACACTAACCCTAACCTCTAATCCCTAACCCCAACCCCCAAGCCTAAACCAAACCCAAAACCCATCCAACCTTAACCATAAACCAAACTCCTAACCCTAAACTTGACCCCCACTGTAACCCCTAACTTAATGCTAACTCTAAACCTAATTCAAACCTAAACCTAACCCCCTAACCCTAACATTAACCATAACCAAACCCCTAACCCTAACCCTAACCCCAAACCCTTCTAACCCAAAACCTAAGAGTAACGCTAACCCTAACACTAATACTAAATGTAACCCCAACCCCAACTCTAACCCCAACCCCTAAACCTATCCACAACCCCTAACCCAACCCTACCCTAAACCTAATCCTAACCACCAACCCTAAGCCTAACCCTCAAACTGCAACCCCTGAACTTCCAACCCCCAACCCTAACCCTAAACCCCTTACCCCTAGCCCCAACCCAACCCCCAACCCCAACCCCTAACACTAACCCTGACACCCAAGCCTGGCCACCCCAAACCCAACGTCAACCCCAACACCAATGTTAACCCTAATGCTAACTTAACCCTAAACCCTGACCCTGGACACTGACCTCAACTAAAACCCTGTAACACCAACGCCAATCCTAACACTAACCCTAAACCCTAACTCAAACCCCTAAACCTAACCCCTAATCCTAACCCTCTGTGTTAAACTTTACTAAAGCAGAGTAACGCTAACCCTAACCTTAATCCTAACCCTAACCCCCAACCCCCAACCTAACTCAACCCCCAACTTAACCCTAACACTAACTCCTAACCCCTAACCCTAACCCTAACCCTGACTGAGACTTTGAACCAACCTAACCCCTAACACTAACCTTAACTGTAAAACTAACCTAAACTATAACCCTAACACTAATTTAACCCTAATCCTAAAACCCTAACCTCACCCTAACCCAATCCAAACCCTAACCCCAACCGTAACCCTAACCCTGAACCCCACCCAACCCAAACCTAACCCCAACCCAAACTTAACCACAACCACAATCCCAACACTACCCCAACCCCAATCCCAACCTAACCGCAACCCCAACCCCTAACCCCAACCCAAACCCTAACCCTAAGTCTAACCCCTAAACCCTCACCCTAACCGTAACCCCAAACCTGTACCTCTTCTAACCCAAAACGTAAGAGTAACACTAACCCACCGAACCCTAACCCCAACCCTAAACCTAACCCAACCCCAAACTAACACTAACCCTAACAATCAACCCTAAGCCTAACCCCATACCTAACACTAACCCCAACGCCAATACTAACCCTAATGCTAACCCTAACAGTAAACCCTGACCAGGACCCTGACTCCAACCCAAAACTAACCCCAAACCCCAACCCTACCCCCAACCCCAAACCCAAAACTAAAAACCAAACATAAGAGTAACGCTAACCCCAACCCCAACCTAACCCTAACGCCAACGCCAACCCTAATGCTAAACCTAACCCTAAACCCCAAATCCTGACCCCGGACCCTGACCCTACCCTCAACCCTAACCCCAACCTAACCCCAACCGTAACGCTAACACTAAACCCTAACCGCAACCCAATCCCAATCCTAAACCAT
Organism: Nanger dama; assembly: GCA_917880005.1. Classification (NCBI taxonomy): domain Eukaryota; kingdom Metazoa; phylum Chordata; class Mammalia; order Artiodactyla; family Bovidae; genus Nanger; species Nanger dama. The sequence goes on from CAKJTW010000787.1 coordinate 2,025, forward strand.
AACACTAACCCCAACCCCAACCCTAACCTAAACCCTAATCATAACCCCAACCGGAACCCCAAACCTAACCATAACCCTAACCAAAACCACTAACCCTAACCCCAAACCAAACCCTAAACCAACCCCTAACCCTAACCCCTAAGCTTAACCCTAACCCTAACCCTAAACCAAACCAACCATAACCCCTAACCTAACGCTAACCCTAATCCTAAACCCTGGACCGGGACCTTCAACCTAACTAAAAAGAACCTAACCCTAACACTAACCCCTAATCCTAAACCCTAACCCCAACCTAACCCTAATCCTAAACCCCAACCCCAACCCAAACCCTAACCCCAACCCAAAATCCTAACCACAACCTCAATCCCAACACTACCCCCAACCACAATCCCAACCCTAAACCCAACCCCAACCCTAACCCCAACCCCAACCCTAACCCCAACTCCTATGACTAACCCTAACCCCTAACCCCAAACTGTAACCCTAAACCTGAACCTTCTAACCCCAAACCTTAGAATAACACTAACCCTAACCCTAAACTAACCCCAAACCAACCCCAACCCTAAATCTCCCTAACCCTAACACTAACCCTAACCCTATGCCTTATGCCACCCGTAAATCCCAACCCAAATCCTAAACATAACCCCTAACACTAACCCTAACCCTAACTAAACCCCCTAACCCTAACCCTAAAACCCAAAACCTAACACGAACCCTAACCATAACCCTAACCCTACATAACCCTAAACCTAACCCTATCCTAACCCTAAACCGCACCCAACCCCATCGTAAATCTAACTCCAACCCAACACTAAATTAACCCCAACACTTACACTAACCCCTAACCCTAACACCAACCCTAACCCGAAACCAATCCCAACCCTAACCCCAACTCCAAACCAACACTAACACCATCCCCAATCCCAACCCTAACACCCACCCCAACCCTAACCCCAACGCAACCCCTAACCCTAACCCTAACCCTATCCCTAACCCCAAACTCTAATCTAACCCTAACCCTTAACCTTACACATAACACTAACCCTAATCCCTAAACCTAACCCTATCCCTTAACCTACGCCAACCCTAATGCTAAACTAACCCTAGCGCTAACCCCTAACCCTAAACCCCGGACCCTGATCCTGACCCCAAACCCAACCCCAACACAAACCCAACCGAAAAGCTTAACCTAAACCCAAACACTAACCCTAACCCTAATCCTAAACCCCAACCCCAAAGTTAACCCCTCAACCCCTGACCTTAAAACCTAACCCCGAATGCTAACCTCAACCGCTAACCCTATCCCTAACACTAAACAAAACTCCCTAACCCCTAAAATCCTAACCCAAACCATAAACCAAACCCTAACCCCTAACTCAACCCCTAACCCCAACCCTAAACCAAACCCAAACCTAATCCTAACCTCAACCCAAAACCTTCTAATCCAAAACCCAAGAGTAACGCTAACCCCAACACCAACCCTAACCCTCAAACCCAACCCCAATCCTAACCCCAACCCTTTCAACACCCTAAACCAAACCTCAACCCCGAACCCAACCTTAACTCCAAACCTAATCCTAACCACTAACCCCAACCCCTAAACCTAAACCCAAGCCCAACGCTAACCCCTAACCATAACCCTGCCCCTACCCCCTTATCACCAACCCTAACCCAAACCTCCCTAACCCAACCCCTAACACCAACCCTAACACCTAACCTAAGCTTCAACCATAAACCTAACACTAACCCTAACCCTAACACTTTAAACCCTGACCAAGACCTTGAACCAACACTAACCCTAACTCTAACACTCAACCCCTAACTGTAAAGCTAACCCTAAACATAACCCTAACACTCAACCTAACCCTAATCCTAAACCCCAACTCCTCCACCCTAACCCTAAACCCAAACCCCAACCCCCAACCATAACCCTAACCCAAACTTAACTCAAACCTAAACCTAACCCCCAACCCAAACCTCAACCACAACCACAATCCCAACACTACTCCAACCCCAATCCCAACCCTAACCCCAAACCCCAACCGCAACTCCAACCCCAACCCCAACCCTAAGACTAACCCAACCCTAACCCCAACTGTAACCCCAAACCGTAACCTTTTCTAACCCAAACCTGAGTAACACTAACCAACCTAACCCCTAACCCCAACCCCAAACCTAACCCCAACCCTTTAAACTCAACCCACCAACCCCAAACACCTAACCCCAAGCCTAACCCAAGCTAACACTAACCCCAACGCCAATGCTAACCCTAATGCTAACCCTAACCCTAAACCCTGACCAAGACCCTGACTCCCTAACTCCGGGAAAACTAACCCAACCCTCAACCCTAACCCCAACCCCAAACTCACTTTCTAACCCAAAACATAAGAGTTACTAACCCTGGCTAACCGACCCCAACCCCAAAACCCAACGCGAACCTTGATCGCAAAGTAAACTCCTAACGCTAACCCCAACACGAAACCCTGACCTGACCCTGACCCTACCCTAACCCCAACCCAAAACCAACCCAACCATAACGTAACCCTGAAACCCAACCCCCAACCCAATCCCCCAATCCTAAATCGTAACAAAAACCCAACCCCAACCCTTAAACCCTAACCATAACCCCAACCGTAACCCTGAAACCTAACCATAACCCTAACCAAAACTAATAACTCCTAACCCCTAAACTAACTCCTAACCCTAACTCCTAAGCTTCAACTCAAACCTAACCCAAAACCAAAACCCCAATCCACACCCTAACTTAACGCTAACCCAATCCTAAACCCTAACCGTGACCTGAAACTAACCCTAACCCTAACACTAACCCTAATCTTAAACTCAACCTCAACCCCTAACCCTAACACTAACCCAACCCAATCACCCTAACCCTAACCCCTGAACCCCTCCCAAACCCAACACCCTAACACCTAACCCACCCAAACCCCAACCTCAATCCCTCAAACAAAATCCCTAACCCCAACCTTAAACCACAAACCCAAACTTAAGACCACCCCAAACCCTAACCCCCTAACCCAAACCCAACCCCAACCCCAACCCCAACCTCAACCCCAACCCCAAGACTAACATCAACCCAATACTAACTCAACCGTAACCCTAAACCTGAACCTTTTTTAACCAAAACCGGTGAGGCTAAACACCATAACCCTCACCCTAACACTAACCCCAAGCATGAACCCAACACTAACCCAAACATTAACCATAACTGGGCTCCAACAATATCCCACAACCCCAACCCAAACCTTAAACTTAAACCCTTAACCCTAACCTTAACTCATTCTAAAACCCTTAACCCCAACCCTAAAACCTAAAACCTAACAAAAACCGCTAACCATAACCCAACCCACATAACTCAACCCTAACCCTATCCTAACCCTAAACCGCACCCTAACCCCATCCGTAAATCTAACCCCCAACCCTAACACTAAATTAACCATAACACTTACCCCAACCCCAATCCTAACACCAACCCTAACCCTAAAACCAATCCCAACCCCAACCCCAACCCCAAAACCAACCTAACACCATCCCCAATCCCAACACTAATAACAACCCCACCCTAACCCCAACCCAACCCTAACCCTAACCCTAACCCTATCCCTAACCCCCAACCCCAACCCCAACCCCCTAACGCCAACACTAACCTAACCCCTAAACCTAACCCTAACCCCACCCCAAGGCTAACCCTAATGATAAACTAATCCCATCGCTAACACTAACCCAAAATCCTGACCCTGACCTGGACCCCAAACCTAAACCTAAACCTAACACTCAAACCCAACCGCATGCCACCTAAACGCAGACACTAACCCTAACACTAATCCTAAACCCCTAAACCTAAAGCTAACCCTAACCCTGACCCTAAACCCTACCCTAACGCTAACCATAACTACTAACCCATCCCTAACCTTAACCAAACCCCTAACCCTAATCCTAACCCCAACCATAAACCAAACCCTAACACTAAACCTAACCCAAACCCCAACCCTAAACCAAACCCTAAACTACCCCAACCCTAAAACTAATCCAACCCTAAACCAAAGACTAACCCCAACCCTAACACCAACCCTAACCTAATCCCAAGCTCAACCCTAACCCTAACCCCAATCATCCCTACCTTAACTCCCAACACTAACCATAACCCCAAACACTAACCCCAATCATTGGGCTAGCCCCAGCCCTAGCCCTATCCCTAGCTCCTAGCACTAGCTCTAATTTCTTAAACATATCCTCAGACAGAACTAAAACCCCAACCCTAACTCCTAACCCTAACCCCAATCCTAACCCTAAACCAAACCAACCCTAACTCTAACAGTAACCAAAATCCTAAAACTAACCCTAACCCTAACGCTAACCCTAACCCCAAACCCTGACCGTGACCTTGAAACAAACCCTAACCCTAACACTAACGCTAACCCCAACTGTAAAGCTAACCCTAAACCATAACCCCAACACCAACCCTAACCCTAATCCTAAACCCCCAACCCTAATCCTAACCCTAATCCCAAACCCCTAACCCCAACCCCAACCCCAACCCCCTAAACCTAACTCCAACCCCTAACCTGAACCCCAACCCAAACCCCAACCACAACCACAATCCCAACACTACCCCAACCCCAATCCCAACCTCTAACCCCAACCCCCAAACCTAACCCCCCAACCCCCAACCCTAACCCCAAGACTAACCCTAACCCCTAACCTTAACCGCAAACCCAAACCCGAACCTCTTTTAACCCAAAACCTAAGAGTAACACCAACCCTAACCCAACCCCAACCCCAACCCCAAACCTAACCCTACCACCAACCCTAACCCTATCCTAACCCCAACCCCAACCCTATCCCTACCTTAATCCTAACCCCAACCATAACACTAAACACTAACCCTAATCTGAGCCTTCCCAGCTCTTGCCCTATCTCAGCTCCTAGCACTAGCTTCCACTTTAAAACATATACCAGCTCCGAACCAAAACCTAACATTAACCTCACCCTAACTGTAATCCTAACCCTAAACAAAACCCAAGCCCAACCCTAACAGTAACCACAACCCAACCCCTAACCCTAATGCTAACCCTAACCCTAAACCCTGACCGTGACTGAACCTAACCCTAACCCCAACACCAATCCCAACTGTAAACCCCAAACCATAACCCTACAACTACCCTAACCCAATCCCAAACCTCACCCTAAAGCTACCCTAACCCCTGACCTAAATCCTAACACTAACGCTAACCCAACCGCTAACAAAATCGCCAACACCAACCACACCCTCAACCCTAATAATAACCCTAACCATAAACCAAATCCTAACCCTAACCCCTAACCCAACCCTAACCAACCCCAAACCCAATCCTAACCCCTACACCTTAACCTCTTCTAAACCAAAACCAAGAGTACCGCTGACCAACACTAACCCTAACACCAACCATAATCCTAACTCCTAACCCTAACGCCTAAACTCAACTCAAATCCTAACCCAATCCCAATCCTGGGAAACTCCAATCCTAATCACTAACCCTAACCCTAACCCTAAACCCTAACCTAACCCTAATGCTAACCCCAACCCTAACCCCTACCACTTACCACTAATCCAACCCAACCCCCAACCCCAACACTACCCCCACCACCAACCCCAACCCCAACCCCCAACCCCAACTCACACCATCCCCAACACCTAACCCTGCCTCAACCCCTAAACCTAACGCTAACCCTAACGCTCAATGCTAACCCCACGTTAACCCTAACCTCAAACCCTGACCAGACCCTGACCCCAACTCAAACCAACCCTAACCTCATCCCTAACTTCAACCCTAAACAAAACCTTCTAACCCAAACATAAGAATAATGGGGCACTTAACTCAACCCTAAACTAAATCTCACCCACCCCTAATCTTAACTCCGAACTCGAACCCTAACCCGAACCCTAACCTGAACCCTAATGCTAACTCTCTAACCCTAACTCCAACCCTAACCCTAACCCCGACCCTGACCATTACCCTAACACTAACCCTAACCCTAAACTAACACCAACCGTAACGATAACCCTAAACCCCAACCGCAACACAATCCCTAATCCCAACCGTAAACCCTAACCCCAAACCCAACTCTTAAACCCTCAACCTAACCCCAACCGTAGCCCCAAACCTAACCATAACCCTAACTAAAACTACTAACTCCTAACCCTAACCCTAAACCAACTCCCAACCCTAACCATAACCCCCCTAGTCTAACTCCTAACCCTAACTCAAACTACAAAACCAAACATAACCCCAAACCTAATGCTAAACCTAACACTAACACCAACCCTAACCCTAACCCCAACCCTAACCCTAACCCCTAACCCTATCCCTATGCCTAATCTAACCCCTAACCATAACACCAATCACTAACCCCAATCCCAGCCCTGCCCCATAACAGCCCCAGCACTAGCCCTAATTCTAAACAACATATCCCTAGCCCGAACAATAACCCCAAAACTAACCCGAAACAAAACTTCAACCCCAACCCTAACAGTAACCAAAACCCCTAACCTCAACCCAAACCCTAACTTTCTACCCAACCCTAACACTAACCTTAAAAATAACCCTAACTCCTAACACCCAAACCTAACCCAACCGTAACCCAACCCTAACCCAACCCTAACCCTAAACCAAACACTCAACCCTAACCCCAACGCTAACCCCAACCCTAAACCCTGACCGCACACTGAACCTAACCCCAACCCCAACACTAAAACTAACCCCAATCAAAGCTAACCCAAACCATAAGCCTAACACTAACCCCCAACCCCTAATCTAAACCCTAACCCTAACCCCAACACTCAATCCTAACCCTAACCCCAACCCTAACACTAACCACAACCACAATCCCAACACCAGCCCCAACCCCAATTCCAATCCTAACCTCCACCCAATCCTAACCCCCAATCCCCAACCCCTAACACCAACCCCAACCCCAACTCCAAGACTAAACCTAACCCCTAACCCTAACAGTAAACCTAAACCTGAACTCTCTTCTAACCCCAAACCTAAGAGAACACTAACCCTAACTCCAACCCTAACACCACCCCAAACCTAACCTCAACCCCAACCCTAACCATAACCCCAACCCCACATAACCCCAATACTAACCCTATCCCAACCCTAATCCCCATCCTAACCCCAACCCTAACCCTAACCACAACCTAAAACTAAATAACGAACACTTCACTCAACCCTGACCCTAAACCCCAACCATAATCCTAACCTGAATCCATAAACCAAACTCCTACCCTCACTCTCACCCTAACCCCTAACCATAACCCCAACCCCAACCCCAAACTCTAAACCTAACCCTAACACCAATACTCAACCCTAACCCTAACCATAACGCTAACCCCACATAACCCCAACAATAACCCCTATCCCAACCCCATCCCCATCCTAACCCCAACCCCAACCCCAACCCCAATCCCAACACCAAATTAACCCTAACACTTACCCCAACCCAACCCTAACCCCAACCCTAATCCCAATCCCAACCATAAACCAAACCCGAAACCCCAAACTCCAACCCCAACAATAACCCTAACTCCTAAATGAAACCCCAAACTCAACTCCAACCCAACTCAACACCAACTCAACTCCTAACCACAACCCAACCATAACCCTAACACCAACCCCAACCTTAAACCTAACCCCAACCCTAACCCTAACCTAACCCCCAATCACAACCCAAACCTAACCCCCAACCCAAACCCCAATCTAATCCTAACCCCAAACCCAAACCAAACCCCAACACTAACCCCAACCCTAAACCAAACCCCAACCCAACCCTAACACTAACCCCAACCCCAAACCTTACCCTAACCCTAATGCTAACCCCAACTCTAACACTAACACTAACGCTAACACCAACCCTAAACTCCTGACTGTGACCATGAACCTAACCCAATCTCAACCCTAACCGTAAAGCTAAGCCTAAACCATAACCCTAAACACTAACACTAACCCTAACCAAAACCCTAACCCTAAACATAAACCCTAATCCCATACCCTAACCCCAACCCTAACCCTAACCACAACCACAATCCCAACACCACCCCAAACCCAATTCCAACCCCAACCCAACCCAACCCCCAACTCAACCCCAAACCACCCCAAGACTAACCCCTAACCCCTAACCCCCAACCGTAACCCTAAACCTGAACCTCTTTCTAACCCAAAACCTAAGAGTAACACTAACTCCTAAACTAACCCTAACCCCAACCCTAAACCTAAATAACCTGACCTAACACTAACCCTAACACTAACCATAACCCTATTCCTACATAATCCCAACACTAACTCTATCCTAACCCCTAATCCCATCCCATCCCAACCTTAACCCTAACCCACCCTAACACTAAATTAACCCCAACACTTGCCTTAACCCCAACCCTAACCCTAATCCTAACCCCAACCAGAAACCAAACCCCAAAACAAACCTAGACCCTAACCCTAACCCCAAACAAACCCAACCCCAAACTCCCCTAAACACTGAAACACCAAACCCTAACCATAAGCCTTAACCCTACATAACCCTAATATTAACCCCATAGCACCTGCAATCCCATCCAACCCCAACCCTAACCATAACCCCAATCCTAACACTAAATTAAACCCTAACACTTACCCACCCAACCCTAACCCAAACCCTAATCCTAACCCCAACTATAAACCAAACCCTAACCCTTAACACCTAACCCTAACCCTAAACCAAACCCCAACCCTAAAGCTAACCCTACCCACAACCCTCCTAACCCCAACAGCAACCCCAACCCCACCCCAAACCCAACCCTAACCCTAACACCAAACCCAACCTAAACCTAATCCTAACCCCCAACCCCTAACCCAACCCTGAACCACAACCCCACCCCTAACCACAACCCAAACCCTAAACCCAATCGCAACCCAACCCTCAAATTGCAAACCCTACTTTAACCCTTACCTTAATTTTTAAAACCTAATCCTAAACCTAATTATAACCCCAAATCTAAAAATCACCTAATCCTAACGCTACTTTTAACGTTAAACTCAATTCTAAAATTCATCTTAATTCTAAACCCACCCTAAATCTTGACTGTGAACATGAACCTACCCTAACCCTAACATTAATATTAATTCTACCGTTAAAGCTGTTTCAAACCATAATTCTAACCTAATTCTAACTCTAACTAAAATCTTTTAACCGTAATTCTAACCTCCTAGACCACCCTAACCTTAAATCTTAATATTAAACCTAACTATAAACAAAAACCTTAAGTTGAACCTCACTCTAACCCCAACCCTAATTTTAACTTTTAACCCTAACCCAGCACCTAACCCCAACCCTAAATCTTACCTCAATTTCTAACTCTAACCTTAAACCATTAACCCTAAGTGTAAACCTAAGCTCTAACCCTAACCCTATATACCAAACTTTAACCCCTACCCCTAAACCTAACTCTGGGACCTTAACCAAACCCCAAACTTAATCTCTAACCCAAATGCACCAAAACCTAAACCCCACCCCAACCCTAACTCTAAACCAAAAAACTCTCTAACACTAACCTAAACCAAACCTAACTAAACCTAAATAACAACCCTGAAAGCCTAAACCTAATCCCCCAAACCCAACCACAACCCTAACCCAAACACTAAAACCTAACCCCACCCCCAACCCCAACCCTAACCCCAACTATACCATTCTATCCCAAAACCCAAGAGTAACGCTAACCTAACCCAACCCCAACCCAACTGTAACCTAACCCTAATCCTAACCACTAACCTAACCTGCACTAACAACCCCAACTCCTAACCCCCACCCTAACTCACTAACTCAACCCCAACCCCAATCCATAACCCTAACCCTAACCTTATCCCTAACCCCTAACCCAACCAATACCCCAACCCTACCTACCCCTAACCTTAACCCTAACACTAACCCACCCTAAACTTAACCAACCTAACCCCAAACCCACCTGACCCTGAGCCTGACCCCAATCCTACCACTCCCTAACCCTAACGGTAACCCAAACCCCAACCCAAACCCTAAACCTAACCCCCAACCATAACACTGACCGGAACCAAAACCCCTAACCCCCAACCCAACCCTAGCCCTGAAAACCTAAAACTTAACACTAACCTAACCATAACCCTAACCGGCAATAACCCTAAATCCCTAACCCTAACCTAACCCTAACTTCAAAACCAACCCTAACCCCAACCCTAACCCTAACCCCCAATCCTAATCTAAACTAACCCACAACTCAACTGTAGTCCCTACCCTAACCTTAATCCTAACACTAACCACTGATGAATCCTAACCCTAACGCTAACCCTAACGTATAAACTCAACCCTAAACCTGACCCTGATTCTGACCCCTGAACCTGACCGTGACCCTAACGCTAACCCTAACCCTAATATTTATCTTAATTCCAATCCCTAACCCTAAACATAACTACACCCCTAAATCTAACTCCTAACCTACACCCAACACTAATCCAACCCCCAACCCTAACCCCCTAACCCTAACACTAACTACCCCCAACCAAACCCCAACCCCAACCCCAACCCCAACACAACTTCAAAACCCCTAACCCCAAACGACTTTACCCCCACCACCAACCCAACGGCATCTTATCGCTAACCCTAATCAGAACCCCAAAACCTACCTAGATCACTAACCCTACCCAACAATTACACTATCCTCAAAGCCCAACCCCAACCCCAACCCTAACCCCACCCCAACAATCAAACACCACCCCTTAGCTGTAACACAACCCCAACACAACCCTTGCCTAAGACTAACCACAACCCTTAAACCTACCCCGCCACCTACCCTAAAACATTCCCAACCATAACCCCAAACATAAACCTCTATAACAATAAACCCAAGAGTAACGCTAACTTTAATCCCTAAACCTAACTCCACACGCCAACCCTACCTAAACCTACCCTATCCAAACTCTGACCCTAAGTTTAACCTCAACCCAACCCTAACCCTAACACTCACCAAACCTAACCCTCCTCCTAACCCAAACTCTACCTAACCCCTAAACCCAAACCAATCTCAACCCTAACCCTAACCCCAACCCCAAACAAATCCTAACCCTTAATCCCTAACCCCAACCTAACCCTAAAACAAGATCCCAACCTCAACCCTAACCCCAACCCCACCCTAACCCAATCCCCAACCCTAACTTAACCTGTCCCTAACCCCTACCCTAACTAACCCAACCCCTAACCCTAACCCTAACACTAACCCCAACCCTACCCCAACCCGATCTCTAACCCCAACCCCAACCCAACCAGAACCACAATCCCAACCCTAAACCCATTCAACTCCTAACCTCAACCCCAACCCCAAACCCTAACCCAACCCCAACACTAACCCCAACCCAAACCTAACCCTAACCCTAACTCAACCCTAACCCCAACTCTAGCCCACCCCTAACCCCAACCGTAACACGAACCCCTAACGCTAACACTATCGCTAACGCCCCCAACCAATCCTAACCCTAACCCCAAACCCCGACCACCCCGATCCTAACTCAACCCCAACACCAACCCCAACCCCTAGGCTAACCCTAAAACCCTATCCCCAACCTAACCCTAACCCCAATCCCAAGCCCCAACCCTAACCCTAACCAAACCCCACCAAAACCCCAACCCTAGGCTAGGTTAGGGACAGCCAGGCTTAGGGACAGGGCTAGTGCGTTAGGCAGGGCTACGGCCAGGGCAAAGCCAGGTTTAGGCTCAGTTTAAGGGTTAAAGAAGTTAGGATTTAGGTTGGTGTTAGTGATATTGATTAGGCTAGAGCTAAAATTAGTTTACATTTAGGCTTAAGCTTTAGGTTAGTTAGTGTTTCTTTGTTAGGCTGATAGTTAGGTCTAGGTTAGGCTAGGGTTAGGTAGGTCCCATGCTAGGCTCTGCTAGCTAGGTAAGGTAGAGATAGACTACTGTTAGGCTAGGCTTGTAAAGAGGCTTAGATTTAGGCTAGGATAGAATAGGATAGGCTTTAGGTAGGGTTAGGGCTAGGAGCTGAGGTAGGCATAGGGCAGGGTGTAGGGCATGGGCAGGATTAGGGGCTGAGGGTAAAGAAATAGGCTAGGCTGGGCTAGGCTAGGCTAGGTTTGAGGAAACATAGGGCCAAGGGCTGTGATTTGTGGGCCATGTCTAGGGACAGGTCTAGACTAGGTTAGGCTAGGCTAGAGGTAAGGGCAGGATTAGGGCTGAGGTTAATGTTAGTGCTAGGGTTAGGCTGGTTAGGGCTGGAAGTTAGGCTATGCTCTGGACTGAGGCTATGCTAAAAGTAGGCCTAGGCTAGGGAAGAAGCCAGGCCAGAGCTAGGGCCAGGCTCATGGCCTAGGGCCAGCTGCTAGGCCAGCTGGGCCCAGAGTAAGGGCCAGTGCCAGGACCATTGTGGCGAGGCCTGAGCCTATGTTAGTGCTAGGCCGAGTTTAGGACGAGGCCAGTGCAGGCCTAGGCAGGGCCAGGCTACTAGCAGCCTTTAGGTCTAGGACGAGACAGGATGTAAGTTAGGCCAAGACAGGGCTAGGGCTTGGCCAGGGCCAGGACTAGGCTAGGACTGAAGGACAAAGAAAAGACTAGGGCAGGGGGGGCAGGGTGGGCAGAGGAGTAGGGCAGGAGTATGTCCTAGAAATAGCTAGAACTAGGCTAAATAGGCTAGTCCGGGCCTAGGCCTATGGTAGGCCCAGGGCCAGGCTAGGGAGAGAATTAGGCTATCAGTGCCAGGCCAATGTTAGGGCTAGGCTAGGTCAGTGTTAGAGGCCAGAGGCTAGGGGTGGGCCTCCTGGGGCCTGAGATTTTAGGGCTGGGCTAGGTTAGGGCTAGGCCCAGGGTTTAGTTAGGTTAGTTAGGTCTAGGACTAGGGCTAGATCAAGTTAGGTCCAGGCTGGTGCTAGAGTTAGGGCTAGGGACAGGGCTTAAAGGCTAGGATTAAGATTTATGATTAGGCTAGGTTAGAGCTAGGATTAGAGCTAGGGCTAGGTTAGGCTAGGTTAGAGGCTAGGGCTGGAGCTGTGGAGTTAGGCTAGATTTGGGAGGGCCGAGTTGCAGTCAGCTAGGCTAGCTACACTGCTAGCCTTAGGCAAGAAGAGGCTTAGATTTAGGTTAGGGCTAGGCTAGGGGTGCTAGTTAGGGTTTAGGCTTAAGATTATGAGTTTTAGGGCAGGTAGTAAGGGGTCAGGGAAGAGGTTTAGGTTAAGTTGTAGTTTAGGTTAAATAATTGGGTTAGTGTTTTTAGCGTTAGGTTAGGCTAGGGCCGAGAGTTTGATAGGCTTAGGCTTAGGTGTAGCTGGAGTTAGGAAAGGGTGTTAGGCTAGGGCTGGCTAGGCTAGGCCAGGGCTAAGACCTAGGAAGTAATAGGCTAGGCTAGGTTAGGGTCAAGAGATAGTACTAGGCCTAGGACGGTCATGGCCAGGTTAGGCCAGGGCAGTGCCAGGCTGAGGTCACGGCCAGGGCCAGGGCCAGGCAAAGGCTTCAGTTATCATGTTTGTGTCAGGACAGGGCACAGGTTATGCGAGGCCAGGGCTTCAGAGTGCCATGGCTTCAGGTCAGGCCAGACCAGGCAAGGTCAGAGCCACTGGGGCTCGCCAGGAGCCAGGCCAGGCCAGGCCTACGTCATGGCCAGCCATTGTTGGGTGGGGCTGCCAGCGTCAGGCCAGGCAGAGGAACAGCCTAGGATCAGGCCAGTGCTAGGCCAGGCTAGCCAAGAAAATTTCCAGTTGGTCAGGATGCAATAGTAACCTTGGGTTAGCTGCCACTGCCAGCAAGGGGGCGGCCAGAAGAGGCCTAGGCCCAGGTCAGATTTGCAGCAGGTCACAGCCAGGCCAGGCTCAGAGCCAGGATTAGGGCCAGTGCTGGGCACTGGAGTGTCACAGCCAGGCTATATCAGGCCAGGGCCAGTTGTGCTACCAGGCCAGGTGCGTCTGAGCCAGGCCAGGCCAGGCCTAGGCCTAAGGACAGGGCTCAGGCCAGTGGCCATGTCACGGCCTCCAGGCCAGGCCACGGGCAGGCAATGCAGAGGGCAATGCCTGGGCAGCAGGGCCAGTGCCAGGACAGGCCTTTCAGCATCTAAGAGTGGCCAAGACAGGGGTACAGTGGGCCCAGGCCAGGCCAAGGCCCAGGTCATGGCCATGGCCAGAGCCAGGTTGTAGGGGCCAGGTCAGGTGCACAGGCGAAGGCAGCTGCTGGCCAGGCCTGCCAGGGCCAAGGCCAAGGTTGTAAAGCTTCAGGCCAGGAAGGCTAGGGCTAGCAATCTAGGTCAGGCTATGGCTATGTGAACGTTACTTAGTGTTGTGGCTCAGGACTGAGGCCTAGGCCAGGGCCAGGCCAGTGACATGCCTAGGGCCAGGCCAGGCCAGGGGGCTCATGGTCATGCAGTAAATGCAGGCAGCGCAGTAGGGAATAATATTTAGTTTAGGTTAGGCTGGGTTAGTGCTGGTTAGGGCTAGGTCTAGAGAGATAGCTCAGAGCTAGGATTTAGAGCCTAGGGATAGGTTAGGTCAGGCTAGTGTTAGGTTTAGGCTAGGTATGTTAAGTGTTTAGGGTGGGGTTGAGATTGGGGTTGGGGGTTAGGCTTTAGGTTAGTGTTACTGTTAGGTTGTTTGTAGTAGTTTAGATTTAGGATTAGGTTAGAACAGGGTTAGGTTTACGGTTAGGCTAGGTTAGTGTTAGAGTTGTGGTTTGTAGTTATGTTAGGTTAGGCTAGGGCTGGGGTTAGGGTTAGGGTAGGATATGTATGGTTAGGGGATAGGATAGGTTTGAGGACAGGGCTAGTTCTAAGGCTAGGGCTATGGCTAGCAAAAGTTTAGGGTTAGGGTTAGTGTTTAGTTAGAATTAGTTGTGCCTTAGGTTAGGTTTAGTGTTATTGGTTAGGTTAGGTTAAGATTTATTCTAGACTTCCAGGCCTCAGGCCTAGGCCAGTGCTAGTGCCTTGCCAGGCTGGGGTTAGCTTCAGGCCAGGCCAGGCTCAGGCCAGGCAGGTCCATGGTCAGGGCTCTGGGCTGGGACCAGGCAAGGGCTAGGCCTAACGTTACTGCTAGGCTATGGCTAGAAAAGTGCTCAGATTTAGGTTGTAAAAAGCCAGAATAGGCCAGGCTTAGGCCAGAGCCAGGCTAGGGCTCAGCTTCAGGGGCAGGATTAGGGGCTGAGGGCAGGTTAGGTTTGAGTTAGGGGCTGGGCTAGGGGCGAAAAGTCAGGGCTCTGGGGCCAGTGCCACGACCAGGGCCTAGTAAAGCCACGCTCTGGCGTCCAGGATAGACGAGACCAGGGCTAGGGGCAGTGGCAGGGACAAGGGCAGACTAGGGCCGAGGACAGTGCTTAGGCCAGTGCTAGCCAACAGGCCAGGGCCTAGATCCGGTTACTGTGATAGTTAGTGTTAGGTTTAGGGTTAGAATTAGGTTAGGGCTAGAGCAGCTAGTGCTAGGGCTAGGGCTACGGCTAGGTAGGGTTAGGGGTTAGGTTTAGAGTTAGGTTAGGGGTTAGGGTTAGGTTAGGTTTGTTTTAGGTTAGGGTTAGGTTTAGTTAGCGTTACTATTAGGTGTAGGGTTAGAAGAGATTTAGGTTAGTGTTAAAATAGGTTAGTTTAGGGGTTTTTGGTTAGGTTAGGTTAGGGGGTTAGGTTAGGGTTAGGGCTTAGTGTTAGGGGTTAGGGTTAGGTTAGGGTCAGGATCAGGGACAGGGTCAGGGTCAGAGTCAGTGTCAGGGGTTAGTAGGATGTAGGGTTAAGGTCAGTGTCAGGGTCAAGTCAGTGCCCGGGGTTTGGGGTGAAGTTTAAGGTGGAGTTAGCATTCAGGCTAAGATCCCGGGTTTGGGTTAGCGTTGGGGATAGGGTTGGGGTTGGGGTTAGGTTGGGGTTAGGGTTAAGGTTAGGGTTAGGGTCAGGATCAGTGGACAGGGTCAGGTCAGAGTCAGTGTCAGGGTTTAGGTTAGGTTTAGCGTTAGGGTTTGGGTTAGAATTAGGGTTAGGGTTAGTTTTAGGGTTAGGGTTAGGATTAGATTTAGGGTTAGGGGTTAGGGTTAGGTTAGGGTTATGGTTAGTGTTGGGGTT
>CAKJTW010000788.1:0-18048 GCA_917880005.1 Nanger dama
GAACCACTACCCCTACCCATAACCATAACCCATCCAGTAACCCTAAACCATAAATCTAACCCCAACCCTAACACTAAACACCAACCCTTACCTTAACCCTAATCCAACCCCAACACTAACCCTAACCCCACACTAACCACAACACCTAAACCTACCCCTAACCCTAGCCCTAACCTTATTCTAATCATAACCCTAAACCTAACTCTCTATAACAATAAACCAAATAGTAAGGCTAACCTTAAACCTAAACCTAACCCCAATGCGAATCCCACCCTAAACATACCCCAACCCTCAGCCCCAGGGCCTATCTCTAACCCTAACCCTAACTTAACCCTAACACATATCCTAAGCCTAAACTTTTACCTAACCCTAACAATAAAACTTAACCCTAAGGCCAACACTAATACCTCAACCCTAACCTTAACACTAACACAATCACTAATCTTAACCCCAAACCCTAAACCTATCCCTACCCTTAAATCTAACCCCAACCATAACACTAAACACTAACCCTTACCCTAGTCCTAGACCTACCCTATATCTAGCCCTAGCACTAGCCCTAATCCTAAACCTAACCTTAGCCCGAACAATAACCCTAACTGTAACCCCAACCCTAAACCCAACCCTAACCCTAACACTAACCCTCAACCCTAACCCCCAAACCCTTACTCCTAAGCCTCAACCGCTACACCCAACCCTAACGCTAACCCCAAACCTAACACCAACCTAACGCTAACCCTAACCACAACCCTAACCATAACCACAACCCCAACCCTAACCCTAACCCCAACCCTAAACCTAACCCTAGCCCCAACCCTAATGTTAAACCTAACGCTAACGCTAACCCTAACGCTAAACCTAACCCCAAACCCTGACCCTGATAAAGAACCTAACAATAACCCTAACCCCAACACTAACCCTAACAGTAACGGTAAACCCAAACCCCAACCCCAACCCCAAGCCCTGAGCCTAACCCCTGACCCCTGAACCCCAACCCTAACCAAAATCCCAAACCTAACCCTAACCCTAAACCTAACCCCAAACCTCAAACCCAACCCTAAACCAAACCCTAACCCAAACGTAACCCTAAATCAAAGCCTAACCCTAACCCTAACACTAACCCTAACCTTAACCCCAACCCCAATGCCAACCCTAACCCCAACCCCAAAGCTAACACTAACACTAACCCCTAACCCTAACCCTAACCCTATCCCTAACCCTAACACTAACAGTAACCCTAACCCTAACCCTAACCCCAACCCCAAACATAATGCTAACACTAAGGCTAACGCTAACCCTAACGCTAACCCTAACCCCAAACCCTGACCTGACACTGACCCCTAAGTCTAACACCAACCTTAAACCTATCCCGTACCCCAACCCCCAACCCTAACCCTAATCCTAACCACTAACCGTAACCCTAACCCTAAACCCTAAACCTAACCCTAACCCTAAACCTAACAACACTAACCCTTAACCCTAACCCCATACCTAACCCTAACCCTAAACCAACCCAAAACCAACGTAACCCTAACCCATCCCACACATAGCATTAACACAACCCTCCCCTATCCATAACCCTAACCCTAAACCCTAAAACTACACCTAACCCTAAACCCCAACCTAACTCAAACCCCAGCCCTAACACTATACCTAACCCTATCCCAAAACTAAACCCCAACCCCAACCCTAACCTCTAACCCCAAACGATAACCCTAACACTAACCCTAACCCGTCTAAACCTAACACTAAACCTACCTCTACCCCTACCCTAAACCCAACCGTAACCTTATCCCTAACCCTAATCACAACCCCTAAACCTACCTGCACTGTTACCACTACCCATAAATATAACCCTATCCCTAAACCCTAAACCATAACACTAACCGTGAACCTAACACTCAACCGCTAACCCATACCTTAACCCTAACACAACCCAAACACTAACCCTAACCCTAACACTAACCACAACCCTAAACGCACCCCTAAACCTAGCCCCAAACCTATTCTCACCATAACCCCAAACCTATCCCTCTATAACAATAAACCTAATAGTAACGCTAACCTTAACCCCAAACCCAACCCCAACGCCAACCCTACCCTAAACCTACCCTAACCATAGCCCTAGGGTAACCTCTAACCCCAAACCTATCTTTAAAACTAACACATATCCTAAGCCCCAAAATCTTTCCCTAACCCTAACCCCAAACCCCAACCCCAACCCTAACCCGAATCCCTAACCCTAACCTTAACCCTAACACTATCCATAACCCTAATCCCAACCCCTAACCCTATCCCTACCCCTAACTCCCTAACCCCAACAATAACACTAAACACTAACTCCTAACCCAGCGCCCTAGCGCCTAGCCCCCAAACCCAGCCCCAGCACTAGCCCCAACAGTTGTAAACCTATCCCTTGCACGAAACATAACCCTAACAGTAACCCTAACCCTAAACTAAACCCCAAAACCTAACCAAACCCCTAAACTTAACCCTAACCCTAACTCTTAACCCTAACCCCAACCCTAAACCCCAACCCTAAGCCTCAACACCTAAACCTAACACTAACCCAAACCCTAACCCTAATCCCAACCTTAACCCTAACCCCAACCCCAATCCTAACCCTAACCTCAACCCTAAACCCAACCCTAACGCCAACCCTAATGCTAACACTCAACACCAACGCCCACCCCAAGGCTAACCTTAACCCTAAACCCTGACCCTGACCCTGACCCCTAACCTCAACCCCTAACCCCAACCCTAACCCTAACCCTAACTCCTAAACCTAACCCAACCCTAACATTAAACCAAACACCAACCATAAACCTAACCCTAACCCCAACCCTAACCCTAACCCTAACCCCTAACTCTAACCCTAACCATAAACTCTTCTAAACCTAAACTTAAGAGTAACGCTAATCCTAACCCTATCCCTAACCCCAAACCAAACCCCAACCCGAACACGAACCCTAACCCCAAACCCAACCCTAACCCAAAACCTAATCCTAACCCTGACCCTAACACTAACCCCCAACCTAACCATAACCCCAAACTTCTTTCTAACCCCAAACCTAAGAGTAACGCTAACCCAAACCCTAACCCCTAACCCTAACCCTAAACCAACCCCAAACCTAACCCTAATCCTAACCCTCAACACTAAACCTAACCCTAATCCCTACCCCAATCCTAACCCTAACCCCAACCCCAAACCTAACCTTAACCCCAACCCCAATCTCAACCCTATCCCAAACCCCAACCCTAACACCAACCCCAACCCTAACACCTAACGGGTAACCCTAACGCTAACCCCTAACCCTAACCCTAACCCTATCCCCTAACCCTAACACTAACACTAACCCTAACCCTTAACCTAACCCTAACCCTAAACCTAATGATAACACTAAGGCCAACGATAACCCTAATGCTAACCCTAACCCCAAACCCCGACCCTGACACTGACCCTAAGCCTAATCCCAAACTTAACCCTTACCCGTACCCCAACCTTAACCCTAATCCTATTCCTAACCACTGTACCTAACCCCAACTTTAAACCCCAAACCTAACCCTAACCCTAACCCTAACCCCTAACCCTAACCCCATACCTAACCCCAACCCCATACCTAACCCTAACCCCAACCCAACCTTAACCCCAAACCTAACCCCAAACCCTTCTAACCCTAAACATAAGAGTAATGCTAACCCTAACCCTAACCGATAACCCCAAACCAAACCCCAACCCTAAACCAAGCCCTAACCCTAACATAAACCAAACTAAACCAACCCTAACCCCAAACCAAGCCCTAAACCCTAAACATAAACCTAAAACCCTAACCCTAACACTAAACCCCTTCTAACCCCAAACCTAAGAGTAACGCTAACCCTAACCCTAACCCTAACCCCAACCCCTAACCCCAAACCTAACCCTAAACCTAACCCCAACCCCCAACCCCAACCCCAACCCCAAATCTCTTCTAACCCTAAACCTAAGAGTAACGCTAACCGTAACACTAACCCCAACCCAAACCAAACCCTAATCTGAACCCGAACCCCAACCCCATACCCCAAACCTAACCCCAACCCTAACCCCTAACCCCACACTAACCCCAACCCCTAACCCCAACCCTATACCTAACCCCAAACCAACCCCCAAAACTAACGTTAACCCTAACCCTATCCCACACATAGCATTAATACTACCCCTCCCCTATCCATAACCCCAACCCCAAACCCCAAACCCACACCCCCAACCCTAACCCCTAACCCTAACTCAAACCCTAGCCCCAACACTATACCTAACCCTATGCCTAATACTAAACCCCAACACTAACCCTAACCTAACCCCAACCGATAACCCTAACACCAAAACTAACTGCCTAAACCTAACCCTAAACTTACCCTACCCCTACCCCCAACCCAACCGTAACCTTATCCCTAACCCTAACCCCAACCCCCAAACCTACCTGCACCGTTACCCCTACCCATAAATATAACTGTATCCCTAAACACTAAACAATAACAGTAACAGTAAACCTAACACTAACCACTAACCCATACCTTAACCCTCAACCCAACCCTAACACTAACCCCAACCCTAACACTAACCACAACCCTAAACGTACCCCTAACCCTAGCCCCAAAACTATTCTCACCATAACCCTAAACCTATACCCTCTATAACAATAAACCTAATAGTAACGCTAACCTTAACCCTAAACCCAACCTCAACGCCAACCCTACCCTAAACCTACCCTAACCATAGCCCTAGGGTAACTCTAAACCCAAACCTAACTTTAAAACTAACACACATCCTAAGCCCAAAATCTTTCCCTAACCCCAACCTAAAACCCTAACCCCAACCCCAACCCGAATCCCTAACCCCAACCTTAACCCCAACACTATCCCTAACCCTAATCCTAACCCCCAACCCTGTCCCTACCCCCAACCCTAACCCCAACAATAACACTAAACACTATCCTTAACCCTAGCCCTAGCGCTAGCCCTAAACCCAGCCCTAGCACTAGCCCCAATTCAAAACCTATTCCTAGCACGAAACATAACCCCTAACAGTAACCCTAACCCTAACCCTAAACCTAAACTAAACCCTAACCCCAACCGTAACCAAAACCCCTAAACTTAACCCAAACTCTAACCCCTAAACCTAACCCTAACCCTAAACCCCAACCCTAAGCCTAACACCTAAAACCTAACACCAACCCAAACCCTAACCCTAATCCCAACCCTAACCCTAACCCCAACCCCAATCCTAACCCTAACCCCAACCCCAAACCTAACCCTAACGCTAACCTGAATGCTAACACTAACACTAACGCCACCCTAAGGATAACACTAACCCCAAACCCTGACCCTGACCCTGATCCTAAGCCTCAACCCTAACCCCAACCCCAACCCTAACCCCTAACCTTAACCCCTAACACTATCCCTAACCCTAATCCCAACACCTAATCCTGTCCCTACCCTTAACACTAACCCCAACAATAACACCAAACACTATCCCAACCCCAGCCCCAGCGCTAGCCCCAAACCCAGCCCCAGCACCAGCCCCAATCCTAAACCTATCCCTAGCACGAAACATAACCCCTAACAGTAACCCTAACCCTAACCCCAACCCTAAACCTAAACCAAATCCTAACCCAAACCCCAACCCACACCCCTAAACTTAACCCCAACCCCAACCCTTAACCCTAACCCTAACCCCAAACCCCAACCCTAAGCCTAACACCCAAACCTAACACTAAACCAAACCCCAACCCTAATCCCAACCGTAACCCTAACCCCAACCCCAATCCTAAACCTAACCCCAACCCTAAACCCAAACCTAACGCTAACCCTAATGCTAACACTAACACTAACACTACCCCTAAGGCTCTAACCCTCAAACCCTGACTCTGACCCTGACCCCTAACCCCAACCCCTAACCCCAACCCTAACCCTAACCCCAACTCCTAACCCTAACCCTAACCCTAACATTAAACCAAACACTAACCCTAAACTTAACCCCTAACCCCAACCATAACCCTAAACCCCAACCCTAACCTCACCATAAATTCTTCTAAACCTAAACTTAAGAGTAACGCTAACCCTAACCCTATCCCTAACCCAAAACCAAACCCTAACCCGAACACGAACCCTAACCCTAAACCCAACCCCAACCCCAAACCCAACCCTAACCCTAACCCTAACACTAACCCCCAACCTAACCCTAACCCCAAACCTCTAACCCTAAACCTAAGAGTAACGCTAACCCTAACCCTACCCTAAACCTAACCCAAAACCAAACCCACCCACCAACCCTAAACCTAACACTAACCCTAACCCTAACACAAACCTAACCCTATCCCAACCCCAATCCTAACCCTAACCCCAACCCCAACCTTAACCTTACCCCCAACCGCAATCCCAACCCTATAACAAAACCCAACCCTAACACCAACCCCAACCCTAACCCCAACGCTAACCCTAACGCAACCCCTAACCCTAACCCTATCCCCTAACCCTAACACTAACACTAACCCAACCTTAACCCTAACCCTAACCCTAAACCTAATGATAACACTAAGGCAACGATAACCCTAACACTAACCCTAACCCTAAACCCTGACCCTGACACTGACCCTAAGCCTAACCCCAACTTTAACCCCAACCCCAACCCCAAACCTAACCCTATGCCTAACCACTATCCCTAAACCTAACCCAACCGAACCCTAACCCCAACCCTATACCTAACCCTAACCCCTAACCCAACCTAACCCTAACACTAACCCTAAACCTCTTCTAACCCCAAACCTAAGAGTAATGCTAACCCTAACCCTAACCCTAACCCTAAACCAAACCCAAACCCCAACCCTAACCCCAACCCCAAACCAAGCCCTAACCCTAACCATAACCCCAAAACTAAACCTAACCCCAACCCTAAACCCTTCTAACCCCAAACCTAAGAGTAACGCTAACCCCTAACCCCAACCCTAACCCCCAACCCCAAACCTAACCCCAAATCTAACCCTAACCCCTCACCCCAATCCTAACCCCAAATCTCTTCTAACCCCAAACCTAAGAGTAACGCTAACAGTAACACTAACCCCAACCCAAAACCAAACCCCAACCTGAACCCGAAACCCAACCCTATACCCTCAACCCTAACCCTAACCCCAAACCTACACTAACCCCAACCCTTAACCCTAACCCTATACCTAAACCTAACCCCAACCCAACCCCAAACCCAACCCCAACCCTAACCCTATCCCACACATAGCATTAACACTACCCCCCCCCCATCCATAACTGTAACCCCAAACCCCAAACCCACACCCAACCCTAACCCCTAACTCTAACTCAAACCTTAGCCCTAACACTATACCTAACCCTATCCCTAACACTAAACCCTAACCCTAACCCTAACTTCTAACCCCAACCGATAACCCTAACACTAACCCTAACTCGTCTAAACCTAACCCTAAACCTACCTCTACCCCTACCCCCAACCCAACCGTAACCTTATCCCTAACCCTAACCACAACCCCCAAACTTACCTGCACCACTACCCCTACCCATAAATATAACCCTATCCCTAAATCCTAAACCATAACGCTAACCCTAACCCTAACACTAAATACTAATGCTTACCTAACCCTAACAGAACCCCAACACTAACCCTAACCCCAACACTAACCACAACCCCTAAACCTACCCCCTAACCCTAGCCCCAAACCTATTCTCACCATAACCCCAAAACCTAACCCTCTATAACAATAAACCTAATAGTAACGCTAACCTTAAACTTAAACCTAACCCCAACGCCAACCCTACCCTAAACCTATCCTAACACTAGCCCTAGGGTAAATCTAACCCCAAACCTAACTTTAAAACTAACACATATCCTAAGCCCAAAATCTTTCCCTAACCCCAACCCCAAACACCAACCCCAACCCCAACCCGAATCCCTAAACCCAACCCTAACCCCAACACTATCCCTAACCCTAATCCTAACCCCCAAATCTACCCCTACCCTTAACTCTAACCCCAACAATAACACTAAACACTTTCCTTAACCCCAGCCCCAGCGCCAGCCCCAAACCCAGCCCCAGCACTAGCCCCACTCCTAAACCTATCCCTAGCACGAAACATAACCCCAACAGTAACCCTAACCCTAATCCCAACCCTAAACCCAAACTAAACCCTAGCCCTAACCCTAACCAAAACCCCTAAACTTAACCCTAACCCTAACCCTTAACCCTAATCTTAAACCCAAACCCTAACCCTAAGCCTAACACCTAAACCTAATACTAACCCAAACCCTAAACCTAATCCCAACCCTAACCCTAACCCCAACCCCAATCCTAACCCTAACCCCAACCCTAAACCTAAACCTAACGCTAACCCTAATGCTAACACTAACACTAACGCCACCCCAAGGCTAACCCTAACTCTAAACCCTAACCCTGACCCTGACCCCTAACCCTAACCCTAACCCCAACCCTAATCCTAACCCTAACTCCCAAACCCAAACCTAACCCTAACATTAATCCAAACACTAAGCCCTAAACTTAACCCTAAGCCCAACCCCAACCCTAACCCCCAACTCTAACCCCAACCATAAATCTCTTCTAAACCTAAACTTAAGAGTAACGCTAACCCTAACCCTATCCCTAACCCAAAACCAAACCCTAACCCGAACACGAACCCTAACCCTAAACCCACCCGAACCCTAAACCTGACCCTAACCCTAACCCTAACACTCACCCCTAACCTAACCATAACCCCAAACCCTTCTAACCCTAAACCCAAGAGTAACGCCAACCCTCAAACCCAACCCTAAACCAAACCCTAAACCTAACCCTAACCCTAACCATAACACTAAACCTAACCCTAACACCAATCCTAACCCTAACCCCAACCCCAACCTTAACCTAACCCCAACCCCAACCCCAACCCTATCCCAAACCCCAACCCTAACACCAACCCCAACGCAAACCCCAAACCCCTAACGCTAACCCTAACCCTATCCCCTAACCCTAACACCAACACCAACCCTAACCCCTAACCCTAACCCCAACCCCAACCAATGATAACACTAAGGCAACGATAACCCCAACGCTAACCCTAACCCTAAACCCGACCCGACACTGACCCAAGCCTAACCCCAACCTTACCCTACCCACCCCAACCCTAACCCTAACCCTATTCCTAACCACATCCCTAACCCTAACCCAAACCCAACCCCAACCCCTAACCCCAACCCCTAACCCAACCCTAACCCTAACCCCAAACCCTAACCCAACCTTAACCCTAACCCTAACCCCAAACCCTAACCCTAAACCTAAGAGTAATGCTAACCCTAACCCTAACCCTAACCCTAACCCTAAACCAAACCCTAACCCCAACCATAACCCAACCTTAAACCAAGCCCTAACCCCAAACATAACCCCAAACCTAACCCTAACCCTAACCCCAAACCCTAACCCCAACCAGACCCTAACCCTAACCTAAACCCTAACCCCAACCCAACCCTAACCCCTAACCCTAACCCCAACCCCAAATCCTTCTAACCCTAAACCCAAGAGTAACGCTAACAGTAACACTAACCCTAACCCAAAACCAAGCCCTAACCTGAACCCGAACCCCAAACCTATACCCCAAACCCAACCCTAACCCCAACCCCTAACCCACACTAACCCTAACCCTTAACCCTAACCCTATACCCAAACCCAACCCTAACCCAACCCTAAACCTAACACCAACCCTAACCCTATCCCACACATAGCATTAACACTACCCCTCCCCATCCATAACTGTAACCCCACACCCTAAACCCACACCTAACCCTAACCCCTAACCCTAACTCAAACCTTAGCCCTAACACTATACCTAACCCTATCCCTAACACCAAACCCCAACCCTAACCCTAACTTCTAACCCTAACCGATAACCGTAACACTAACCCTAACTCGCCTAAACCTAACCCCAAACCTACCTCTACCCCTACCCCTAACCCAACTGTAACCTTATCCCTAACCCTAACCACAACCCCTAAACCTACCTGCACCACTACCCCTACCCATAAATATAACCCTATCCCTAAATCCTAAACCATAACGCTAACCCTAACCCTAACACTAAATACAAATGCTTACCTTAACCCTAACAGAACCCTAACACTAACCCTAACCCTAACACCAACCACAACCCCCAAACCTACCCCTAACCCTAGCCCCAAACCTATTCTCACCATAACCCCAAACCTAACCCTCTATAACAATAAACCTCATAGTAACGCTAACCTCAACCCTAAACCCAACCCCAACGCCAACCCTACCCTAAACCTACCCCAACACCAGCCCTAGGGTAAATCTAATCCCAAACCTAACTTTAAAACCAACACATATCCTAAGCCTCAAAATCTTTCGCCAACCCTAACCCCAAACCCCAACCCCAACCCCAACCCGAATCCCTAACCCCAACCTTAACCCCAACACTATCCCTAACCCTAATCCCAACCCCCAAACCTACCCCTACCCTTAACCCTAACCCCAACAATAACACTAAACACTATCCTAAACCCTAGCCCTAGCGCTAGCCCCAAACCCAGCCCTAGCACTAGCCCCAACCCTAAACTTATCCCTAGAACGAAACATAACCCCAACAGTAACCCTAACCCTAACCCCAACCCTAAACCCAAACTAAACCCTAACCCCAACCCCAACCAAAACCCCCAAACTTAACCCCAACCCCAACCCTCAACCCAAACCCAAACCTAAACCCCAACCCCAAGCCTAACACCCAAACCCAACACCCAACCCAAACCCCAAACCTAATCCCAACCCTAACCCCAACCCCAACCCCAATCCTAACCCTAAACCCAAACCCCAAACCTAACCCTAACACTAACCCTAATGCTAACACTAACACTAACGCCACCCCAAGGCCAACCCTAACCCTAAACCCTGACCCTGACCCCCTGTCCCTAACCCTAACGCTAACCCCAACCCTAATCCTAACCCCTAAGTCCAAACCTAACACCCAACCCCAACATTAAAAACAAACACTAAGCCCCAAACTTAACCCCAAGCCTAACCGTAACCCTAACCCCTAACCCTAACCCTAACCATAAATCTTTATAAACCTAAACTTAAGAGTAACGCTAACCCTAACCCTATCCCTAACCCAAAACCAAACCCCAACCCGAACACGAACCCCAACCCCAAACCCACCCGAACCCCAAACCTGACCCCAACCCCAACCCTAACACCAACCCCCAACCTAACCATAACCCTAAACCCTTCTAACCCCAAACCCAAGAGTAACGCTAACCCTAACCCCAACCCCAAACCTAAACCCTAAACCAAACCCTAAACGTAACCCTAACCCTAACACTAAACCTAACCCTAATCCCAACCCCAATCCTAACCGTAACCCCAACCCCAACCTTAACCTTAACCCCAACCCCAATCCCAACCCTATCCCAAACCCCAACCCTAACACCAACCCCAACCCTAACCCCAACACTAACCCTAACGCAAACCCCTAACGCTAACCCCTAACCCTATCCCCTAACCCTAACACCAACACTAACCCCAACCCCCAACCCCAACCCCAACCCCAAACCTAAAGATAACACTAAGGCAACGATAACCCTAACACTAACCCCTAACCCTAAACCCCTGACCCTGACACTGACCCTAAGCCCAACCCCAACCTCAACCCTACCCGCACCCCAACCCTAACCCTAACCCTATTCCTAACCACTATCCCTAACCCTAAACCCAAACCCAAACCCCAACCCCAACCCCTAACCCCAACCCTAACCCCAACCCTAACCCTAACCCCAACCCAAACCTAACCCTAACCCTAACCCCAAACCCTCTAACCCTAAACCTAAGAGTAATGCTAACCCTAACCCCAACCCTAACCCTAAACCAAACCCTAACCCTAACCCTAACCCTAACCCTTAAACCAAGCCCTAACCCCAAACATAACCCTAAAACTAAACCTAACCCTAACCCTAAACCCTTCTAACCCTAAACCCAAGAGTAACGCTAACCCTAACCCCAACCCCAAACTCTAAACCCAACCCCAAATCTAACCCTATCCCCTAACCCCAACCCCAACCCCAAACCTTTCTAACCCCAAACCTAAGAGTAACGCTAACAGAACACCAACCCCAACCCAAAACCAAACCCCAACCTGAACCCGAACCCCAACCCCATACCTTAAACCTAACCCTAACCCTAACCCCTAACCCACACTAACCCCAACCCCTAACCCCAACCCCATACCCAAACCTAACCCCAACCCAACCCCAAACCTAACACTAACCCTAACCCTATCCCACACATAGCATAAACACTACCCCTCCCCCATCCATAACTGTAACCCCACACCCCAAACCCACACCCAACCATAACCCCTAATCCTAACTCAAACCTTAGCCCTAACACTATACCTAACCCTATCCCTAACACTAAACCCGAACCCCAACCCTAACCTCTAACCCTAACCGATAACCCTAACACTAACCCTAACTCGTCTAAACCTAACCCTAAACCCACCTCTACCCCTACCCCTAACCCAACTGTAAACTTATCCCTAACCCCAACCACAACCCCTAAACCTACCTGCACCACTACCCCTACCCATAAATATAACCCTATCCCTAAATCCCAAACCATAACTAACCCTAACCCTAACCCTCAATCCTACCTAACCCCTAACGAACCCAACACTAACCCTAACCCTTAACCCCAACCCTAACCCTAAACCTAATGATAACACTAAGTCTAATGATAACCCTAACACTAACCCTAACCCTAAACCCTGACCCTGACACTGACCCCAAGCCCAACCCCCCCAACCTTAACCCTACCCTGGTAACCCAACCCTAAACCCTAACCCTATTCCTAACAACTATCCCTAATCCTAACCCTAAACCCCAAACCCTAACCCCAACCCTAACCCCAACCCTAACCCTAACCCTAACCCCATACCTAACCCTAAACCCAAACCCAAACTTAACCCTATCCCTAACCCAAACTACCTCCTAACCCCAAACCCAAGAGTAATGCCCTAACCCTAACCCTAACCCTAAACCAAACCCTAACCCCAACCCTAACCCTAAACCAAGCCCCAACCCTAAACATAACCCAAAACTAAACCTAACCCTAACCCTAAACCCTAACCCTAAACCCAAGAGTAACCCCAACCCTAACCCTAACCCAACCCAAACCCAAACCCAACCCCAACCCCAACCCTAACCCCTAACCCTAACCCTAACCCCAAATCTACCTAACCCCAAACCCTAAGAGTAACGCTAACAGTAACACTAACCCTAACCCAAAACCAAACCCCAACCTGAACCGAACCCCAACCCTATACCCCAATCCTAACCCCAACCCTAACCCCTAAACTTACACATTAACCCAAACCTAACCCTAACCAACCCTAACCATAAACCTAACCCCAACCCAACCCCAAACCTAAACCCAAACCCTAACCCCTAATCCCTAACCCTATACCTAACCCTAACCCTAAACCCTAACCCTAAACCCAACCCTAACCCCTAAACAATTCTAACCCTAAACCTAAGAGTGATTCTAACCCCCTAACCCTAACCCTAACCCTAAACCTAGGTAAACCAAACCCTAACCCTAAACCTAACCCTAACCTAACCCTAACCCTAAACCAAGCCCTAACCCTAAACATAACCCTAAAACTAAAACCTAACCCTAACCCTAAACCTCTTAACCCTAAACCCAAGAGTAACGCTAACCCTAACCCTAACCCCCAACCCTAAACCCCAACCCCAATCTAACCCCTATACCCCAACCCTAACCCCTAACCCCAAATCTTCTAACCCTAAACCTAAGAGTAACACTAACAGTAACACTAACCCTAACCCAAACCAAAACCCCAACCTGAACCCGAAAACCCAACCCCAACCCTAACCCCTAAACCTTACACTAACCCCAACCCCTAACCCTAACCCTATACCCAAACCTAATCCTAACCCAACCCTAAACCTAACCCTAACCCTAACCCTATCCCACACATAGCATTAAACTACCCCTCCCCATCCATAACTGTAACCCCACACCCCAAACCTACACCCAACCATAACCCCTAACTCTAACTCAAACCTTAGCCCTAACACTATACTTAACCCTATCCCTAACACTAAACCATAAACCTAACCCTAACTTCTAACCCCAACCGATAACCCTAACACTAACCCTAACTCGTCTAAACCTAACCCTAAACCCACCTCTACCCCTACCCCTAACCCAACTGTAAACCTATCCCTAACCCCCAACCACAACAGCTAAACCTACCTGCACCACTACCCCTACCCATAAATATAACCCTATCCCTAAATCCTAAACCATAACGCTAACCCTAACCCTAACACGAAATACTAACGTTTACCTTAATCCTAACAGAACCCCAACACTAACCCTAACCCTAACACTAACCACAACCCCTAAACGTACCACTAACCCTAGCCCTAAACCTATTCTCACCATAACCCCAAACCTAACCTCTATAACAATAAAACTAATAGTAACGCTAACCTTAACCCCAAACCTAACCCCAACGCCAACCCTACCCTAAACCTACCCCTAACACTAGCCCTAGGGGTAAATCTAATCCCAAACCTAACTTTTAAACTAACACATATCCTAAGACCAAAATTTTTCGCTAACCCTAACCCTCAAACCCCAACCCCAACCCTAACCCGAATCCCTAACCCCAACCCTAACCCCAACACTATCCCTAACCCCAATCCCAACCCCCCCCCAAACCTACCCTCACCAAGCTAACCCTAACCCCAAAATAACACTAAACACTATCCCTAACCCTAGCCCCAGCGCTAGCCGCCAAACCCCAGCCCTACCCCACCCCCAGCACCAGACCCACTCCTAAACTTATCCCTAGCACCAAACATAACCCCTAACAGTAACCCCAACCCCAACCCTAAACCCAAACCAAACCCCAAACCCTAACCCCAACCAACAAACCCTAAACTTAACCCCAACCCCAACCCTTAGCCCCAACCCCTAACCCTAAACCCCAACCCTAAGCCCAAACCCCAAACCTAACACTAACCCAAACCCTAAACCTAATAACCAACCCTAACGCTAACCCCAACCCCAACCCCAACCCTAACCCCAACCCCAACCCTAACCCTAACGCTAACCCCTAATGAGAACACTAACACTAACGCCTACCCTAAGGCCAACACTAACCCCAAACCCTGACCCTGACCCTGACCCCAACCCCAACCCCCAACCCCAACCCTAACCCTAACCCCAACCCCCAACCCTAACCCTAACCCCAACATTAAACCAAACACTAACCCCAAACCTAACCCAAACATTAAACCAAACACTAACCCTAAACTTAATCCTAACCATAACCCCTAACTCTAACCCCCTAACCATAAACCTCTAAACCTTAACCTAAGAGTAACGCTAACCCCAACCATATCCCTAACCCAAACCAAACCCCAACCCGAACACGAACCCCTAACCCCAAACCGAACCCCAACCCCAAATCTAACCCCAAACCTAACCCTAACACTAACCCCCTAACCCCAACCATAACCCCAAACCTTCTAACCCTAAACCTAAGAGTGATGCTAACCCTAACCCCAACTAACCCTAACCCCAAACCAAACCCCAACCCCAACCCTAACCCAAACCAAGCCTTAACCCAAAACATAACCCCCAAAACTAAACCTAACCCCAACCCCAAACCCTTCTAACCCCAAACCCAAGAGTAACGCTAACCCTAACCCAACAACCCTAACCCCCAACCCCCAACCCCAAATCTAACCCCAAACCCAACCCTAACCCCCAACCCCTAACCCCAACCCTAAATCTTCTAAACCCAAACCTAAGAGTAACGCCAACCGTAACACTAACCCTAATCCAAAACCAAACCCTAACCTGAACCCGAACCCCAACCCCATACCCCAAACCCCAAACCCAACCCCACCCCTAAACTCACACTAACCGTAACCCCTAACCCCTAACCCTATACCCAAACCCAACCCCCAACCCAACCCTAAACCCTAACCCCTAACCCTATCCCACACATAGCATTAATACTACCCCTCCCCTATCCATAACCGTAACCCTAAACCCTAAACCTACACCTAACCCTAACCCCCCTAACTCTAACTCAAACCTAAGCCCCAACACTATACCTAACCCTATCCCTAACACCTAAACCCTAACCCTAACCCTAACTTCTAACCCCAACCGATAACCGTAACACTAACCCTAACTCGTCCAAACCTAACCGCAAACTTACCCAACCCCTACCCCTAACCCAACCGTAACCTTATCCCTAACCCCAACCACAACCCCTAAACTTCCCTGCACCACTACCCCTACCAATAAATATAACCCTATCCCCAAATCCTAAACCATAATGCTAACCCTAACCCTAACACTAAATACTAACGCTACCTTAACCCTAACACAACCCGAACACTAACCCTAACCCTAACACTAACCACAACCCCTAAATGTACCCCTAACCCTAGCCCTAAACCTATTCTCACCGTAACCCTAAACCTAACCCCATAACAATAAACCTAATAGTAACGCTAACCTGAACCCCAAACCTAACCCCAAAGCCAACCCTACCCTAAACCTACCCTAACACTAGCCCTAGGGTAAATCCAAACCCTAAAACTAACTTTAACACTAACACATATCCTAAGCCTCAAAAGTTTTCCCTAACCCTAACCCCAAACCCCAACCCTAAGCCTAACACCTAAACCTAACACTAACCCAAACCCTAACCCTAACCCCAACCCCAACCCCTAAACCTAACCATAACACTAATCCTAATGCTAACACTAACTACCCCCTAAAGCTAACCTCTAACCCCTAAACCCGACTCTGACCCTGACCCTAACCCTCAACACAAACCCCAACACTAACCCCAACCCTAACTCCTAACCCCAACCCCAACCGTAACCTAAACCAGACACTAACCCTAAACCTGACTCTAACCCCTAACCCCTAACCCTAACCCCAACCACAAACCCCTTCTAAACCCAAACCTAAGAGTAACGCTAACCCAAACCCTATCCCTAACCCCAAACCAAACCCCAACCCGAACACAAACCCCAACCCTAAACCCAACCCTAACCCTAAACCTAACCCCTAACCCTAACACTCACCCCTAACCTAACCATAACCCTAAACCTCCTTCTAACCCTAAACCCAAGAGTAACGCTAACCCTAACCCTAACCCTAAACCTAACCCTAAATCAAACCCTAAACCTAACCCTAACCCTAACCCTAACACTAAACCTAACCCTAATCCCAACCCCAATCCTAACCCTAACCCAAACCCCAACCTTAACCTTAACCCCAACTCCAATCCCAACCCTATGCCAAACCCCCAACCCTAACACCAACCCCAACCCTAACTCTAACGCTAACCCTAACGCTAACCCCTAACCCCTAACCCTAACCCTATCCCCTAACCCCTAACACTAACACTAACCCTAACCCCTAACCCTAACCATAACCCCTAAACCTAATGATAACACTAAGGCTAACGATAACCCTAACGCTAACCCTAACCCTAAACCCTGACCCTGACACTGTCCCTAAGCCTAACCCCCAACCTAACCCCTACCCGTACCCCAACCCTAACCCTAACTCTATTCCCAACCACTATCCCTAACCCTAACCCCAAACCCTAAAACCTAACCCTAACCCTAACCCTTAACCCTAACCCTATACCTAACCCTTACCCTAACACAACCCTAACCCCAACCCTAACCCCAAACCCTTCTAACCCTAAACCTACGAGTAATGCTAACCCTAACCCTAACCCTAACCCTAAACCAAACCCTAACCCCAAACCAAGCCCCCAACCCCAAACATAACCCCAAACTAAACGTAACCTAACCCCTAAACCTTTCTAACCCTAAACCCAAGAGTAACGCTAACCCCAAACCTAACCCCAACCCTAACCCAAACCCCTAACCCCAAAACCTAACCCCAAATCTAACCC
>CAKJTW010000789.1:0-17960 GCA_917880005.1 Nanger dama
TATCTGTAATATTAATAAAACATTAAGTTTAGATCAAAGGAAAAGGAAAAACCCAACATTACTTGCAGTATGTGATAGAAGCAGTATACCAGGGTTTTTGGCAGTTGTCATTTTTAATAAGAACTAACTTTTATGGCAATAAAACCTATTTTGGAAGTTTTCCCTAAGTCCTTATAAGAAAGAAACCCATTTTTTTTTTTTTTTTGATCACCATGACATTAGCTTTCTGAGGGCTTATTATGCAATGGCTATGCATTATTACAAGCATTTGACATGTCGTAACGGCATTTTAATCCTCACTATCTTTCTGAGAGATAGGTAATATAGTAGATCCTTTAGCTAGGAAGAAGTGGAGCAAAGAAAGGCTGAGGAGCTTGCCCAAGACCACACAGCAGTTCACCAACAGCCCAGAATTCAAACCCAGGAAATCTGGCCTGAACGCTGCTGTTCCAAAATATGCTGAGAAAGTGATATTGAAAAGTCTTTTAAGTAATATGGTACCAAATGAATCTATATTATTATCTCATGTCTAGCTATACCTATAAATGATAATTCTGAATCTTAAAACATATTTCTAAGAAAACAAAAAGACTTTAGATGTAGGCAATATTGGAAATCTACTTTCAATAAAGATTTGTTGTTTGTAAAGAAATTCATCAATACACATTCATTCAACCATTCTACTGTTTCTTTATGCATCTGACATACACTTATTGAGCACATAATATGTGTTAAGGACACTTTTAGTACAGGAAGCATGGTTTTTGTCATTTAGATCTTTATCATCCAAACTAATAAACTCTAAAAGATTGTTAATTGTTTCTATTAAAAAGAAACAAAATCCTCCCCTTTTCCCTGGAAGCTATAAACAACTATGAAGTTAACATGATGTGATGTTTCAGAAAATCATAGCTACCCCTGATGATACTATCAACTAGAATCATCTAGGAATGATTAAATCCTATTCAGTATAACCTAAGTATTTGTAAATTCATCATTACATAATTTTTAAAAATCTATGTATGATAGAATTAACTTAAGTCATCATCTACATGTTCATTTACATAAGAATATTATGCGTCAGAGCCAGTGAACAAGCCCTTACCAAAAACTACATATGAACAGAAGTACATATGTACATAATAATCATGTACACATGTACACATACTACACATATTACATTTACTGTAATAGTTTAAAGATAATGTCATACAGTCAAGAAGCTTTCTAATTTGGAAATGCAAATCAGGTTAAACTCAATAAACACTTCTTCCGCTGGCTCATTTCCAAAAGCATACACACTCTACAAGCTCCCCTCTTAACAGAAAACAGGACACTCCTTTGAACTCCACATTCCTCTTCAGTTACCATCCAGGTCTCCATTGCCTCTCCCAGGAAGTACTCCCTATGGAGCTGTCTATGTGTATTCACTACAGTCCAGCTTCCAAGTGGACTATTTACTGAAAGGACTTCCTGCCAAAGGCACGGGTCCTCTCCTTAACCTTTCTGCAGCGTTCATCCAGTAGAGTTGAGGATTCTCTTCTCTTGGCCTGTATACTATATTATGCTGCTCTATTTCCAGAAGAAGTATTCAGTGCTAATATTTCTTCCCCTAGAAATAAAGAATTTGTCCATGTTACCTGCCATCATCTTGATCCACTTTCCTTAAAATGCTGTCATCATTCGAGTGCAGCAGGCCACCAGTCAGGGAATCGCTCTTTTCAAATACTGGTGCAATCACACATTCTTCCTGTGTCCATTTGTCATTGTTCTTTTCTCTGTTTCCTTCCTGGGCACACCAGGATCGCTACTTTAAAAAGTCCACAAAAGCCATTGTTTTCAAAGGATTTGACTAATAAAGAATCAAAAATCAATTCCTGTAAAATTCCACCTCTTACCTATATTAAGTCATTAATTCACAAAACAGTTATGAAGTACCAACCATATGCAAGAAAACAATTTCTTCCTTCAAACAGATATACAATTATGATACAATATGATATGTAAGAGTTGACCTATGAAAGTGATAAGTGAAATAAGGAAGGCTTTACAGAAGAAGTGGAGAGAGGAGGTCAAAAGGAAGAGAAAAGCAAGAAATCATTCTACTGGGAGATTAGAGTGTGAGTACACAGATCAGGCACACAGCATCTAGGTTGTTTCCTAGGAACCGGAAGGAAAAGTACAAAACACATGAAAGACAGTAGAGAGATGCATCTGGAAAGACCTTTGGAAGAACCTCAAGAGCGACACTGAGAACCTGGAGTCCACTGGCTAAACACAATATGGGAGCCGTAATTAGATTTACACTATATTTTTTGTTTTGCTTTTAAATACATTAATGTTTCATTTAGGATTTCCCTGGTACTCCAGTGCTTAGGAATCTGCCTGCTAATGCAGGGGGCACAGGTTCGATCCCTGGTCAGGGAAGATAGCACATGCCGGGGAGCAATGAATCCTGTGCTCCACAACCACTGAAGCCAGCACCCCAGAGCCCACGCTCAGCAGCAAGAGAAGCCACCACAATGGGAAGCCCAAGCCCTGCAGCTGCAAAGAACCAGTGCAGCCAAAAAAAAAAAAAAGTAACAATTTAGATGATTTTTAAAATGAGATGTGGAAAATCCACCTTGAAAGAAGAAATCAAATTTAGGCGGGGCAGGGGGCAGTTTACTTGTAAACCACCCACGAGTGACGTCAGCATCAGCATCATGGACGAAAGGCAGCTGCCTCATCAGTTCTGCTGCCACCAACAACAATTGGCCTCCATCCATGGACATGCTCAAAGTGGCAGGAGGAGAAAACTGCCAACCAAGAGTACTCTATGCAGAAAAGTTGTCTTTCAGAAATGAAGAAGAAATAAAAACTGTCCCACACAAAGCAAACCCGGGGAGGGGGCCTATGTTCCACTGCCAGCTGCACGCCCCTCTGGCCAGAGGGTGATCACAGGCCCACCTGGCTCACAGGGCCCCGGGGCGTCGACCCGCAATTTCAACCACCAGGGCCAGGTTTCTGGCTCACATGCCCCCTCTGGTGCCGGCCCAGCTTGCCACTCACGCTCCTGGCTCACCGATCCCGCTCACAGGCGCCACTCCCGCTGCTCCCCAAGGGAACGACTCACCGTCCACACCCACACCTCTACCCGCTCCCCAAAGGCCCGGCTCCCCCCACGTCACAGGCACCCCCTCTCCCCGCTCCCCAACGGCCCGACTCCCCACTCACAGGCACCCCTC
Organism: Nanger dama; assembly: GCA_917880005.1. Taxonomy (NCBI): domain Eukaryota; kingdom Metazoa; phylum Chordata; class Mammalia; order Artiodactyla; family Bovidae; genus Nanger; species Nanger dama. The sequence continues at coordinate 3,228 of CAKJTW010000789.1, forward strand.
TCCCCACTCCCCCAACGGCCCGGCTCCTTGCTCACACGCACCCCTCTCCCCGCTCCCCCAAGGGCCCGGCTCCCCGCCCACACGCTCCCCCTCTCCCCGCTCCGCCCAGGGCCCGGCTCCCCGCTCACACGCACCCTCTCCTGGCTCCCCAACGGCCCGGCTCCCCGCTCACACTCTCAGCTCGCCACTCACGCTCCCTGCTCCCACGCACACCTGCCCCCGCTCCCCGCCCAAGGGCCCAGCTCCACGCCCGGGCGCCGCCCTCACCTCAGGGGGGGCGCCTCGCTCCGCGTTCCCACAGCCCCCGACGCCGGCCCGGGCCGGCTCCCCCCGCACGCACCCCCCCCAGGCGCCCCCAGGCCCGGCCCCCCGACACAGGCCCCCCCCGCCGCCCGCCGCTCCCCGCCCTCCAGGGGCCGGCCCGGCTCCCCGCCCACACGCACCCTCTCCCCGCTCCCCATTGGCCCGCCCCCGCTCACACGCACCGCTCTCCCCGCTCCCCAAGGGCCCGGCTCCCCGCTCACACGCTCCCCTCTCCCGCCCTCACGCACCCCTCTCCCCGCTCCCCAGGGCCCGCTCCCCGCCCTCACGGCACCCCGCTCCCCGCCCCCAAGGGCCCGGCTCCCCGCCCACACGCACCTCCCCCTGCTCCCCAAGGGCCCGGCTCCCCGCTCACACACGCCCTCTCCCTGGCTCCCGCCTCACGCCCCCGCTCCCCGCTCACACGCACCCCTCCCCCCGCTCCCCAAGGGCCCGGCTCCCCGCTCACAGGCACCCTCTCCCTGCTCCCCAAGGGCCCGGCTCCCCGCTCACAGGCCCCTCCCCTCCCCTGCTCCCCGCTCCCCAGGCTCCCCCGCTCACACGCACCGCTCCCGCCGCTCCCCCAAGGGCCCCGGCTCCCCGCTCACACGCTCCCCTCTCCCCGCTCACACGCACCCTCTCCTGGCTCCCCAACGGCCCGGCTCCCCGCTCACACTCTCAGCTCAGCGACTCACGCTCCCTGCTCCCACGCACACCTGCCTCCGCTTGCCAACGGCCCAGCTCCACGCTCGGGCGCCGCCCTCACCTCAGTGCGGCGGGCCTCGCTCCGCGTTCCCACAGCCCCAGACGCCGGCCCGCGCTCTGGCCGCACGCCCCCTGCGCAGGCGCCCGCCAGGCTCGCCGCCCACACAACCCCGCCCCCCAGGGGCCGGCCTGGCTCCCCGACCACACGCACCCCTCTCCCCGCTCACCCCCGCTCCCTGGCTCCCCCGGCCCCTCGCCCCGCTCCCCCGCTCCCCAAGGGCCCCCTGCTCCCCGGCTCCCAGCCCCTGCCCCTCCCCTGCTCCCCAAGGGCCCGGCTCCCCGCTCACACGCCCCGCTCCGCTCCCGCTCACACGCACCCCCTCTCCCGCTCCCCAAGGGCCCGGCTCCCCGCTCACAGGCACCCCTCCCTCAGCTCCCGGGGCCTCACTCCGCTCCCCGCCCCAGAGGCCCCTGCTCCAGGCGCCGCTCCCCAAGGGCCCGGCTCCCCGCCCACACGCGCCCCCCCGCTCCCACGGGCCCCTCTCCCCGCTCACACGCACCCTCTCCTGGCTCCCCAACGGCCCGGCTCCCCGCTCACACTCTCAGCTCAGCGACTCACGCTCCCTGCTCCCACGCACACCTGCCTCCGCTTGCCAACGGCCCAGCTCCACGCTCGGGCGCCGCCCTCACCTCAGTGCGGCGGGCCTCGCTCCGCGTTCCCACAGCCCCCGACGCCGGCCCGCGCTCTGGCCGCACGCCCCCTGCGCAGGCGCCCGCCAGGCTCGCCGCCCACACAACCCCGCCCCCAGGGGCGCCGGCCCTGGCTCCCCGACCACACGCCCCTCCCCGCTCCCCGGCACCCTCCTGGCTCCCCATGGCCTCACCCGCCCTCCCAGCTCTCACGCACCCTCTCCTGGCTCCCCAAGGCCCGGCCCCGGCTCCAGGGCTCCAGCTCAGCGCCCCCCTCTCCCCCCGCTCAGAGGCTCCCGCTCCCCGGCTCCCCCGCTCCCAGGCCGGCCCCGCTCACACGCTCCCCCTCCCCACTCCCCGCACCGCCTCTCCCCGCTCCCCCCAGACACCGGCTCCGGCTCCCCGCTCCGCTCCGCCCGCCCCCCCCCCTGCTCCCCAAGGGCCCGGCTCCGCGCTCCCCACAGGCACCCGGCCCAGCTCCCCAGGGCCCCTCGCCGCCCACCCGCCCGCAGGCCCCGCCAGGCTCCCCCCAGCCGCCGCCCCAGGGGGCCCGGCTCCGACCACAGGCCCCTCTCCCCGCTCACAGGCACCCTCTCCTGGCTCCCCAACGGCCCGGCTCCCTGCTCACACTCTCAGCTCAGCGACTCACGCTCCCTGCTCCCACGCACACCTGCCTCCGCTTGCCAAGGGCCCAGCTCGACGCTCGGGCGCCGCCCTCACCTCGGTGCGGCGGGCCTCGCTCCGCGTTCCCACAGCCCCAGACGCCGGCCCGCGCTCTGGCCGCACGCCCCCTGCGCAGGCGCCCGCCAGGCTCGCCGCCCACACAACCCCCGCCCCCAGGGGCCGGCCTGGCTCCACGACCCCCAGCCACCCTCCCCCGCCACACCACCCTCTCCTGGCTCCCCATTGGCCCGGCTCCCCGCTCACACGCACCTCTCCCACTGCTCCCCCCCCGCTCCCCCGCTCCCCAAGGGCCCCCCCTCCCCAAGCGCCCGGCTCCCCGCTCCCCAGGCACAGCGCCCCCCCGCTCCACGCAGGCCCTCTCCCCCGCCCACAGGCACCCTCTCCTGGCTCCCCCACGGCCCGGCTCCCGCTCACACCTCAGCTCCGCGACTCAGGCTCCCTGCTCCCACGCACACCTGCCCCCCGTCTCTGGCCGGGCCCAGCTCACCTCGGGCGCCGCCCTCACCTCGGTGGGGCGGGCCTCGCTCCGCGTTCCCACAGCCCCAGACGCCGGCCCGCGCTCTGCCCACGCTCACGCCCCTGCGCAGGCGCCCGCCAGGCTCGCCGCCCACACAACCCCCGCCCCCGGGGCCGGCCTGGCTCCCCGACCACACGCACCCCTCTCCCGGCTCCCCAAGGGCCCGGCTCCCCGCCCCAGGCACCGGCTCCCGCCCCCACGCGCTCCCCCTCCCCCCGCTCACAGGCACCCTCTCCTGGCTCCCCAACGGCCCGGCTCCCCTGCTCACACTCTCAGCTCAGCGACTCACGCTCCCTGCTCCCACGCACACCTGCCTCCGCTTGCCAAGGGCCCAGCTCGACCTCGGGCGCCGCCCTCACCTCGGTGCGGCGGGCCTCGCTCCGCGTTCCCACAGCCCCAGACGCCGGCCCGCGCTCTGGCCGCACGCCCCCTGCGCAGGCGCCCGCCAGGCTCGCCGCCCACACAACCCCGCCCCCAGGGGCCGGCCTGGCTCCCCGACCACAGGCACCCCTCTCCCCCACGCACCCTCTCCCTGGCTCCCCAATGGCCCAGCCCGCTCCCCCCTCTCACCTGCTCCCCAGGGGCCCGGCTCCCCTGCTCACAGCGCACGGGCCTCCGCTCCCAAGGGCCCAGCCCGACGCTCGGGCGCCGCCCTCACCTCGGTGCGGCGGGCCTCGCTCCGCGCTCCCCACAGCCCCAGACGCCCGGCCGCTCCCCTGGCCGCACGCCCCCCCGCAGGCGCCCGCCAGGCTCGCCGACCACACCCCGCCCCCAGGGGCCGGCCGGCCCCGGCTGGCCCCTCTCCCCGCTCACAGGCACCCTCTCCTGGCTCCCCAACGGCCCGGCTCCCCGCTCACACTCTCAGCTCAGCGACTCACGCTCCCTGCTCCCATGCACACCTGCCTCCGCTTGCCAAGGGCCCAGCTCAACGCTCGGGCGCCGCCCTCACCTCGGTGCGGCGGGCCTCGCTCCGCGTTCCCACAGCCCCAGACGCCGGCCCGCGCTCTGGCCGCACGCCCCCTGCGCAGGCGCCCGCCAGGCTCGCCGCCCACACAACCCCAGCCCCCAGGGGCCGGCCTGGCTCCCCGACCACACCCACCCTCTCCCTGATCACAGGCACCCTCTCCTGGCTCCCCATTGGCCCAGCTCCCAGCTCACACGCACCTCTCCCCTGCTGCTCCCCAAGGGCCCGGCTCCCAGCTCACAGGCTCCCCTCTCCCCGCTCACAGGCACCCTCTCCTGGCTCCCCAACGGCCCGGCTCCCTGCTCACACTCTCAGCTCAGCGACTCACGCTCCCTGCTCCCACGCACACCTGCCTCCGCTTGCCAAGGGCCCAGCTCGACGCTCGGGCGCCGCCCTCACCTCGGTGGGGCGGGCCTCGCTCCGCGTTCCCACAGCCCCAGACGCCGGCCCGCGCTCTGGCCGCACGCCCCCTGCGCAGGCGCCCGCCAGGCTCGCCGACCCCCACCCCACAACCGCCCCCCCCAGGGGCCGGCCTGGCTCCCCGACCCCACCCACCCTCTCCTGATCACAGCCCTCTCCTGGCTCCCAAGGGCCCGGCTCCCCAGCCACGCACCTCTCCCCGCTCCCCGGCCCGGCTCCCCTGCTCCCCCCACGCACCCTCTCCTGGCTCCCCAACGGCCCGGCTCCCTGCTCACACTCTCAGCTCAGCGACTCACGCTCCCTGCTCCCACGCACACCTGCCTCCGCTTGCCAAGGGCCCAGCTCGACGCTCGGGCGCCGCCCTCACCTCGGTGCGGCGGGCCTCGCTCCGCGTTCCCACAGCCCCAGACGCCGGCCCGCGCTCTGGCCGCACGCCCCCTGCGCAGGCGCCCGCCAGGCTCGCCGCCCACACAACCCCGCCCCCCAGGGGCCGGCCTGGCTCCCAGGACCACAGGCACCCTCTCCCCGCTCACACGCACCCTCTCCTGGCTCCCCCCGGGCCCGGCTCCCCGCTCCCCCTCGCTCACAGCCCCCCCCTGCTCCCCAGGCGGCCCGCTCAGCTCTCAGCCAGCGACTCACGCTCCCTGCTCCCACGCACACCGGCCTCCGCTCGCCAAGGGCCCAGCTCCCAGCTCAGGCGCCGCCCTCACCTCGGTGCGGCGGGCCTCGCTCCCGCGTTCCCACAGCCCCAGACGCCGGCCCGCGCTCTGGCCGCACGCCCCCTGCGCAGGCGCCCGCCAGGCCCGCGGACCCCGCCCCCAGGCCCCAGGGGCCGGCCCGGCTCCCCAGGGCCGGCTCCCCCGCTCCCCGCTCACAGGCACCCTCTCCTGGCTCCCCAACGGCCCGGCTCCCTGCTCACACTCTCAGCTCAGCGACTCACGCTCCCTGCTCCCATGCACACCGGCCTCCGCTTGACAAGGGCCCAGCTCGACGCTCGGGCGCCGCCCTCACCTCGGTGCGGCGGGCCTCGCTCCGCGTTCCCACAGCCCCAGACGCCGGCCCGCGCTCTGGCCGCACGCCCCCTGCGCAGGCGCCCGCCAGGCTCGCCGACCACACAACCAAGCCCCCAGGGGCCGGCCTGGCTCCCCGACCACACCCACCCTCTCCCCTGCTCACACGCACCCTCTCCTGGCTCCCCATTGGCCCCAGCTCCCAGCTCACACGCCCTCCCGCTGCTCCCCAAGGGCCCGGCTCCCAGCTCACACGCTCCCCTCTCCCCGCTCCCAGGCCCCCTCTCCTGGCTCCCCAACGGCCCGGCTCCCTGCTCACACTCTCAGCTCAGCGACTCACGCTCCCTGCTCCCAGGCACACCTGCCTCCGCTCCCCAAGGGCCCAGCTCGACGCTCGGGCGCCGCCCTCACCTCGGTGCGGCGGGCCTCGCTCCGCGTTCCCACAGCCCCAGACGCCGGCCCCCGCTCTGGCCGCACGCCCCCTGCGCAGGCGCCCGCCAGGCTCGCCCCCCACCACACAACCCCGCCCCCCCAGGGCCCGGCCTGGCTCCAGGACCACAGGCACCCTCTCCCCGCTCACAGGCACCCTCTCCTGGCTCCCCAACGGCCCGGCTCCCCGCTCACACTCTCAGCTCAGCGACTCACGCTCCCTGCTCCCATGCACACCTGCCTCCGCTTGCCAAGGGCCCAGCTCGACGCTCGGGCGCCGCCCTCACCTCGGTGCGGCGGGCCTCGCTCCGCGTTCCCACAGCCCCAGACGCCGGCCCGCGCTCTGGCCGCACGCCCCCTGCGCAGGCGCCCGCCAGGCTCGCCGCCCACACAACCCCGCCCCCAGGGGCCCGCCTGGCTCCCCGACCACACCCACCCTCTCCCGCCCACACGCACCCTCTCCTGGCTCCCCATTGGCCCAGCTCCCAGCTCACACGCACCCTCCCCCGGCTCCCCAAGGGCCCGGCTCCCAGCTCACAGGCTCCCCTCTCCCCGCTCACAGGCACCCTCTCCTGGCTCCCCAACGGCCCGGCTCCCTGCTCACACTCTCAGCTCAGAGACTCGACTCCCGCCCCCCGCCAAGGCCGCACACCTCCCGCCTGCCTCCGCCCTGTGCCCCAGGGCCCAGCCCCCCGCCGGCCCGCCGCCCCGCTCACGGCACCTCGGGCAGCGGCCGCGCTCCCCGCCTCCCAGCACCGGGCCCCGCTCGCCACCCTCTCCTGGCCAGGCCCAGCCCGGCCCGCCCCAGCTGCAGGCGGGCCCGCCCGTTCCCCAGCGAGCCCCAGAGGCTGCCCGCGCCCCCGGCAGGCCCGCCTGGCTCCGCGCTCACCGCTCCCGCCCCCTGCCACGCAGGCGCCACCCCCGGCTCCCCGCTCACACGCACCCTCCCCTGCTCCCCAAGGGCCCGGCTCCCAGCTCACACGCTCCCCTCTCCCCGCTCACAGGCACCCTCTCCTGGCTCCCCAACGGCCCGGCTCCCCGCTCACACTCTCAGCTCAGCGACTCACGCTCCCTGCTCCCACGCACACCTGCCTCCGCTTGCCAAGGGCCCAGCTCGACGCTCGGGCGCCGCCCTCACCTCGGTGCGGCGGGCCTCGCTCCGCGTTCCCACAGCCCCAGACGCCGGCCCGCGCTCTGGCCGCACGCCCCCTGCGCAGGCGCCCGCCAGGCTCGCCGACCCACACAACCAGCCCCCCAGGGGCCGGCCTGGCTCCACGACCACACGCACCCTCTCCCCGCTCACAGGCACCCTCTCCTGGCTCCCCAACGGCCCGGCTCCCTGCTCACACTCTCAGCTCAGCGACTCACGCTCCCTGCTCCCATGCACACGGGCCTCCGCTTGCCAAGGGCCCAGCTCGACGCTCGGGCGCCGCCCTCACCTCGGTGCGGCGGGCCTCGCTCCGCGTTCCCACAGCCCCAGACGCCGGCCCGCGCTCTGGCCGCACGCCCCCTGCGCAGGCGCCCGCCAGGCTCGCCGCCCACACAACCCCGCCCCCAGGGGCCGGCCTGGCTCCCCGACCACACCCACCCTCTCCCCCTGCTCACAGGCACCCTCTCCTGGCTCCCCATTGGCCCAGCTCCCAGCTCACACGCACCTCTCCCGCTGCTCCCCAAGGGCCCGGCTCCCAGCTCACACGCTCCCCTCTCCCCGCTCACAGGCACCCTCTCCTGGCTCCCCAACGGCCCGGCTCCCTGCTCACACTCTCAGCTCAGCGACTCACGCTCCCTGCTCCCACGCACACCTGCCTCCGCTTACCAAGGGCCCAGCTCGACGCTCGGGCGCCGCCCTCACCTCGGTGCGGCGGGCCTCGCTCCGCGTTCCCACAGCCCCAGACGCCGGCCCGCGCTCTGGCCGCACGCCCCCTGCGCAGGCGCCCGCCAGGCTCGCCGCCCACACAACCCCGCCCCCCAGGGGCCGGCCTGGCTCCAGGACCACAGGCACCCTCTCCCCGCTCACAGGCACCCTCTCCTGGCTCCCCAACGGCCCGGCTCCCCGCTCACACTCTCAGCTCAGCGACTCACGCTCCCTGCTCCCACGCACACGGGCCTCCGCTTGCCAAGGGCCCAGCTCGACGCTCGGGCGCCGCCCTCACCTCGGTGCGGCGGGCCTCGCTCCGCGTTCCCACAGCCCCAGACGCCGGCCCGCGCTCTGGCCGCACGCCCCCTGCGCAGGCGCCCGCCAGGCCCGCCGCCCACACAACCCCGCCCCCAGGGGCCGGCCTGGCTCCCCGACCACACGCACCCTCTCCCTGCTCCCCACAGGCCCCCTCTCCTGGCTCCCCATGGCCCGGCTCCCAGCTCACAGGCACCTCTCCCGCTCTGCTCCCCAGAGGGCCCTCGCCTCCGCTCCACAGCCCCAGACGCCTCCCGCGCTCCCCTCCGGGCCGCCCCCGCCCACAGGCCCTCCCCGCCCCCCAAGGGCCCGGCTCCCCACAGGCACCCCCCGCTCACAGGCACCCTCTCCTGGCTCCCCAACGGCCCGGCTCCCCGCTCACACTCTCAGCTCAGCGACTCACGCTCCCTGCTCCCACGCACACCGGCCTCCGCTTGCCAAGGGCCCAGCTCGACGCTCGGGCGCCGCCCTCACCTCGGTGCGGCGGGCCTCGCTCCGCGTTCCCACAGCCCCAGACGCCGGCCCGCGCTCTGGCCGCACGCCCCCTGCGCAGGCGCCCGCCAGGCTCGCCGACCACACACCCAAGCCCCCCAGGGGCCGGCCTGGCTCCACGACCACACGCACCCTCTCCCCGCTCCGCACCCCTCTCCTGGCTCCCCAATGGCCCGGCTCCCCGCTCACACTCCCAGCTCGGGCCCGCTCCCTGCTCCCACGCACACGGGCCTCCGCTCCCAAGGGGGCCCCACCTCTCGGCGGGCCTCCCCTCCCCGCTCCCCGCTCCCCGGCAGGCCCCCCAGCCCCCTCAGCTCCAGCCCCCGGGCTCCGCCCCCGCCCACACACCCTCCCCTGGCTCCCCAGGCCCAGCTCCCCGCTCACGCAGCTCCCCAAGGGCCCGGCCCCCGCTCCACGCTCCTCCCTCTCCCGCTCACAGGCACCCTCTCCTGGCTCCCCAAGGGCCCGGCTCCCAGCTCAGGCACGCTCCCTCACGCTCCCGCTGCCCCCGCTCCCAGGCGCCCGCCAGGCTCCCCGCTCACCCCCCAGGGGCCGGCCCCCGCTCCACGCCTCCCCTCTCCCCGCTCACAGGCACCCTCTCCTGGCTCCCCAACGGCCCGGCTCCCTGCTCACACTCTCAGCTCAGCGACTCACGCTCCCTGCTCCCACGCACACCTGCCTCCGCTTGACCAAGGGCCCAGCTCGACGCTCGGGCGCCGCCCTCACCTCGGTGCGGCGGGCCTCGCTCCGCGTTCCCACAGCCCCAGACGCCGGCCCGCGCTCTGGCCGCACGCCCCCTGCGCAGGCGCCCGCCAGGCTCGCCGCCCACACAACCCCGCCCCCAGGGGCCGGCCTGGCCTCACCCCCGACCACAGGCACCCTCCTCTCCCCGCTCACAGGCACCCTCTCCTGGCTCCCCAACGGCCCGGCTCCCCGCTCACACTCTCAGCTCGGCGACTCACGCTCCCTGCTCCCACGCACACCGGCCTCCGCTTGCCAAGGGCCCAGCTCGACGCTCGGGCGCCGCCCTCCCCCCGGTGCGGCGGGGCTCGCTCGCGCTCCGCACCCGTTCCCAGCCCCCAGACGCCGGCCCGCGCTCTGGCCGCCCTGCCCCTGCGCAGGCGCCCGCCAGGCTCGCCGCCCACACAACCCCGCCCCCAGGGGCCGGCCTGGCTCCAGGACCACAGGCACCCTCTCCCCGCTCACAGGCACCCTCTCCTGGCTCCCCCAACGGCCCGGCTCCCCGCTCACACTCTCAGCTCAGCGACTCACGCTCCCTGCTCCCACGCACACCTGCCTCCGCTTGCCAAGGGCCCAGCTCGACGCTCGGGCGCCGCCCTCACCTCGGTGCGGCGGGCCTCGCTCCGCGTTCCCACAGCCCCAGACGCCGGCCCGCGCTCTGGCCGCACGCCCCCTGCGCAGGCGCCCGCCAGGCTCGCCGCCCACACAACCCCGCCCCCAGGGGCCGGCCTGGCTCCCCGACCACACCCACCCTCTCCCTGATCACAGGCACCCTCTCCTGGCTCCCCATTGGCCCAGCTCCCAGCTCACACGCACCTCTCCCGCTGCTCCCCAAGGGCCCGGCTCCCTGCTCCCATGCTCCCCTCTCCCCGCTCACAGGCACCTCCCCCGCAGCTCCCCAAGGACTCCGCTCCCCGCTCCCAGGCACTGCTCCCGGCCGCTCCCCCCAAGGGCCCAGCTCCCCGCTCACCCTGCTCCGGGCCTCCTCCCCGTCCCACAGCCCCACGCCGCCCCGCTCCCCAGCCGCCAGGGCCCGGCCCCCGCCCCCACCACACCACCTCCCGCTGCTCCCCAAGGGCCCGGCTCCCCGCCCACACGCTCCCCTCTCCCCGCTCACAGGCACCCTCTCCTGGCTCCCCAACGGCCCGGCTCCCCGCTCACACTCTCAGCTCAGCGACTCACGCTCCCTGCTCCCACGCACACCTGCCTCCGCTTGCCAAGGGCCCAGCTCGACGCTCGGGCGCCGCCCTCACCTCGGTGCGGCGGGCCTCGCTCCGCGTTCCCACAGCCCCAGACGCCGGCCCGCGCTCTGGCCGCACGCCCCCTGCGCAGGCGCCCGCCAGGCTCGCCGCCCACACAACCCCGCCCCCCAGGGGCCGGCCTGGCTCCCAGGACCACAGGCACCCTCTCCCCGCTCACAGGCACCCTCTCCTGGCTCCCCAACGGCCCGGCTCCCCGCTCACACTCTCAGCTCGGCGACTCACGCTCCCTGCTCCCATGCACACGGGCCTCCGCTTGACAAGGGCCCAGCTCGACGCTCGGGCGCCGCCCTCACCTCGGTGCGGCGGGCCTCGCTCCACGCGTTCCCACAGCCCCAGACGCCGGCCCGCGCTCTGGCCGCACGCCCCCTGCGCAGGCGCCCGCCAGGCTCGCCGCCCACACAACCCCAGCCCCCCCAGGGGCCGGCCTGGCTCCACGACCACACGCCCCCTCTCCCCGCTCACACGCACCCTCTCCTGGCTCCCCAACGGCCCGGCTCCCCGCTCACACTCTCAGCTCAGCGACTCACGCTCCCTGCTCCCACGCACACCTGCCTCCGCTTGCCAAGGGCCCAGCTCGACGCTCGGGCGCCGCCCTCACCTCGGTGCGGCGGGCCTCGCTCCGCGTTCCCACAGCCCCAGACGCCGGCCCGCGCTCTGGCCGCACGCCCCCTGCGCAGGCGCCCGCCAGGCTCGCCGCCCACACAACCCCGCCCCCCAGGGGCCGGCCTGGCTCCACGACCACACGCACCCGCGCCCCGCCCGGCACCCCATCGGCCCACGCTCCCCCCCGCGCTCCCGCCCCCCAGGGCCCGGCTCCCCGCTCACACGCCTCCCTCCTCCCCGCCCCCCGGGGCACCGGCTCCCTGCTCACCGGGCCCCCGCTCCCCAGCGCCCCGGCTCCCCGCTACACACCTCTCCAAGCTACCCCAGACTCACGCTCCCTGCTCCCAGGCACCGCCAGCAGGGCCCAGCTCGGCCCCGAGGCCCCCCCCTCACCTCCCCGGGCCACGCTCCCTCTCCCCTGCTCACACGCACCCTCTCCTGAGCTCCCCAACGGCCGGTGAGCTCCCTCGTGGGCCTCAGTCCCAGCTGGCGCATGGGGCTGGAGAGCCGCCTCCGCTGCGCGGCCAGGGACACCTGTCCCCTCGTCCCCTTCTGGCCGGCTGGGGGCCCAGCTCGCCGGGCGCCAGGGTGGCCTGGCCTTCCCGGGCTTTCCCACCCTCAGTCTCGCGGCTGGGCCTCGGCCTCGGCGGGGGGCGGGGGAGGGGGCGGGACTCCCTGCGCGCGGGGAGGATCGCCTGGGGCGGGGGCGGGACCGGGGGGGACTGGCCTGTGGCGGCGGGAGGGGCGGGACTTCCGGCAGCGGGCGGGACGCGCCTGGGCTGGGCTATAAAAGGAGCCGGGGAGGCGCGCGGGCCAGAACCCTTTCTCGAGTCTCGGTGAGAGGCGGTGGCGCAGCGGCTGCCTGTGCTGCTCGCAGCAAAGCTCTCCTTCCCGCTTCTGCACAGCGGGAGTCACCCCACGGACCGGTGAGTCTTAGCCCTCGCGCGTCCCCTCGTCCCAAGTCTGGCGGCACATGGGGCTGGATAGAGCCGCGGTCGGGAGCCGGGGGCTGCGCACGGGCGGGAGGGTTGCCGGTTCCTGTCCCCTCGAGTCCCCTTCTGGAGGGCTGGGGGCCGCCGCGGAAGCCCTTGTCGGCGCGCAGCAGAGTCGGCCTGAGGCCTTTCCTGGAGCTTTTCCCACTCCTCCTCGGAGTCTCCGAGGGTCTGCCGCCTCCGGCTTTTCCTCTGCGGGGCTCGCGGGGGAGGGGGCCGTGGGGAGACCCTGCGCGCCCAGCGCTGGGCGAGGGGGCGAGACTTCCTGCGGGGCACGCGCCGCGGGGGGCGGGGGAGGGCGGCGGGGCGCGCGGCGGGGGGCGCGCCGGGCGGGGGCGGCGGGGGGGGCGGGACTTCCTGCGGCGGGGACGCGCCTGTGGCGGCGGCGGGTGGGGCGGGACTCCGCGGCGGGGACGCGCCCGGCGGGCGGCGGAGAGGGGCGAGACTTCCGGCAGCGGGGGACGCGCCTGGGCTCGGCTATAAAAGGAGCCGGGGGCGGCGCGCGGGCCAGAACTTTATAGGGCGCTCGGTGAGAGGCGGTGGCGCAGCGGCTGCCTGTGCTGCTCGCAGCAAAGCTCTCCTTCCCGCTTCTGCACAGCGGGAGTCACCCCATGGACCGGTGAGTCTTAGCCCTCGCGCGTCCCCTCGTCCCAAGTCTGGCGGCGCATGGGGCTGGATAGAGCCGCGGTCGGGAGCCGGGGGCTGCGCGGGGCGGGAAGGTTGCCGGTTCCTGTCCCCTCGAGTCCCTTTCTGGAGGGCTGGGGGCCGCCGCGGGGGGCAGGGGGGGGGGCGGGGGGGGGGGGGGTGGGGGCTTTGGGGGTGGCCTGGTCTGGGCGGGGGGGGCGGGGTTGCGCGGCCCCCCGGGGGGCCGGGGGGGGGGGGGGGGGGGGGGGGGGGGGGGGCGGGGGGGGGGGGTTTGGGGAATACTGGAATGGGTAGCCATTCCCTTCTCCAGAGGATCTTCCCAACCCAGGTCTCCTGCATTGCAAGCAGATTCTTTGCCATCTGAGCCACCAGGGAAGCCCCTATTTTATATATAGTTGTGTGCATATGTTTTGCTGTTATTAAAGACATATGCATGGAACAGAGAGGATTTTTTTCAGCTGAATTCTCTGGACAGGAAGATAACAATACTGTTACCGCCTGGGTAGGGCTAGTGTTCCTCGAGATTCTCTGTGGACAGCAGGAGCTCTGACTTCACTTTGCTTGTCAGGCCATAAATTACCAAGACCAAAAGCTGTGCTGTGGTCCCTTTTCCCTCTACAACAAGAACTGCAAGTTGCTTATTATTGCATCCAGTTTTTAGTCTCCAACTAAGTGAAAAGATAGACTTGAGCTGTAAAAATAATTTACTTAGCTTGACATGGAAGGTAAACATTAGGGATAAAAAAATGTTTTAGTAGAGAGCTCATCAAAATGAGGAGTGAAACATTACTGTTACTTAGGGTAACTGGAAGTTACTTGAGACAAAATTAAGTCTTTTCAGTCCCCTGCTTTTTCTTCCATTTGGCGTCAAATCACATTTTAAGACTGCACTGTATAAAATAGCAACAGATTTTTAGAAGTCATAGCAGTTCTGCTAATTTGGAAGTATGAATGTGTGAGTAAAATTACTGCAGCAACAGCAAGCCCTTGTCCATTATTGTAATAGAAATGCTAGCATGCTCTTGAGAGCTTGACATTTCCAACAGCAGGTGCATGCATGAGCATGTGACATTTCTATTACAATAATGATAATAGGCATTCCCTAGAAAGAATCCTTGTGGTAGTTTATACACATTGTCAGCAGTCCTGCAAGATAGATATCATGAATCCCTTTTAAAGGTGAGAAAGGGCTTCCCTGGTGGCTCAGGGGTAAAGAACTCACCTGCAGTGTAGGAGACATGGGTTTGATCCCTGGGTCGAGAAGATCCCCTGGAGGAGGAAATGACAACCCACTTTATTATCTTGCCTGGGAAATACCATGGACAGAGAGGAGCTCGGTGAGCTACAGTCCATGGGGTTGTGGAGTCAGACATGATTAAGCAACTAAGCAGTAACATAGATGAGAAAATCAAGACTGTTACTTGCCTAAGCTTATTTACTAGAACATCTTATTTTAGAAAGCTCTAACCCTAAAATTCTTCCCGTGTTATCCTGCATATTCTGTTGCCTCCTGGCTTTCTCACACAGGGTACATGTTGCCTTAGGCAAAAACGTGTTACTTAAATAGCCAAAATTTTTTCCCATTAATTGGACTGTTTTGAATACACAAAGACCCTTCAATTATGAGGAATACCATGGGACATTGTAAAACAGTCTCTTCGTGGAAAGTAAATACTCTCTGATTGACCATTTAAAAATTTTTATATTTTTATTTAGATTTTTAATGAAGGTTTTACTTCAAACAGGATGATGTAACTATAAATGTTAACAATTATGATACTGGTACATTTAAAAAATAAAATTTATTTCATTTATTTATTTATTTTTGGGTAATGCTCTGGCCAGTTTAATAAATCACATTTGGAATTAGAAACACTTAGGTTACATGATAGGCTAGATATTGTATATATTTTTAAATCACAAATTATATATTACATACTATTCTGTTTACTGTGTTTACTTAAATATATTTTTACTTAAGAAAGTCTTGTTTAGGCTGAATTGTAATCATCTTAGGTCAGCGATCCCTGGATGAGCAGCTTCAGCACCACCTGGGATGATGGGTGGGGCCCAGCATCTGTGTTATAACAAGTCTTGTAGGGTGAC
>CAKJTW010000790.1:0-17920 GCA_917880005.1 Nanger dama
ACGTATTGCTAACCCTAACGCTAAAACCTAACGCTAAACACTAACCCTAACCCAAATCTCACAAACTTTAAACCTAACCATAACCGTAACCCCAACCCATTCCCTACCCCTACCCCGAACCCCAACCGTAACCCCTAACCCAACACTAACCCTAACCCCCAATACCAACACAAGCCTTAACCCCAACCCCAAAACCTAACCCCAAACCAACCCTAACCTTAACCCTAACCCCAACCCTAACTGTAACCTAACCCTAACCCCAACTGTAACCCCAACCCTATCCCTAACCCTATCCCAAACCTCACTGCCTAACCCTAACTTTAAACCTACTTACCCTAACCTCATCCATACCAACCCCAACCCAACCCTAAACCTAACCTTAACCCTAATCCTAACTCTGTCCAACCCTAACCCCACCACTAATCCTATGACTAACCGTGACCCTAAACCTATCACTAAACCCTAATCCCTAACCCTAACCCCTAACCCTAAACACTAACCCCAACCATAACCATAATCCAAACTTAACCCTAACCCCCAACCCCAACCCCAACCACAACCACAACCCCAACCCCAAACATACCCTAATCCCTAACCTAACCCCTAACCCCCAACCCTATTCTAACCCTAACCCTAAACCTAAATCTCTTCTCACCCTAACCCCAACAGTAATGCTAACCTAATCCTATCCCTGCAACCCCAACCCCAACCCTAAACCTAAAACCACCTAAGCCTCAACCTCATCCCTAACCAAATCTAAGCCCAACAATAACACTAACACTAACCCCAACCCCAACCCTAACACGAACCCCAACCTAGCCATAGCCCTACCCCCAGCACTAGCCCCAGCCCTAACCCTATCCTTAGGGGCCTCAACCCAACCCTACATTTAACCCAACCCTAAACCCCAAACGCTAACCTCAAACAAACCCCTAACCTAACCCAACCCTAACCCAAACCCTAATCCAAACCGCAACCCATACCCCCTACTCCTTACTCTTACCTCTACCCCTAACCCTAACCAAACACTAACCCTAACCCTAACACTAACCCTAACCCCAACACCAACACCAACCCAAACCCTAACCCCAACTCAAAACCTAACCCTAACCCTAAACCCTAACCCCAACCCCAACCCTAGACTAGCCCCTAGCCCTACCCCACACTAGCCCTAGGCCTAACCATTTCTTAGGCCCAACCCACTCCTACGCTTAACCCTACCTCTAAACCCCAAACCCTAAACCTAAGACTAACCCTAACCCTAACCAAACCCCAACCCAACCCCAACACTAACCCCAACCGCACCAACAATAACCCTAACCCCAACCCTATTCCCAACCCCAAACCGAAACCCTTCTAACCCTAACCCCAACCGCACCCCAACCCTAATCCTAACCCCTATCCCATCCCCAAACCCAACCCCAATCTTAAACCTAAACCTACCCCAACCCTAAACCTAACCCACCCCAAACCCAACCCCAACTTTAACCCCAACCCCTAACCCCAACCTAAACCCTAACCCTAAACCTAACCCTAACCCTCACCCCAACCCTAACACCAAACCCCAACCCCAACCCCTAACCCCTAACCCCAAAACTAATCCTAACCCGAACCCAACCCCACCCCAACCCATCACTAACCTTAACCCAATCCTAACCCCAACCCTAACCCAACCCATACACCTACCCATACCCCCTACTCCTAACCCCTAAACCAACCCCAACCTCTAGCCCCTAATCCTAACACTAACCCCAAACCCAACACCAAACCCCAACCCCAACCCTATCCTTAACCTAACCCCTAACCCCAATACCCCCAAACGTAACCCTAACTTTATCCTAATGCTAACCCTAAACCTAAACCTTCTACACTCAAGCTAACAGTAACACTAACCGCAACACCAACACCAAACCCAACCCTAAACATAACCCTAACCCCAAACCCCAACCCTAACCCCAACCCCTAAACCAACCCCTAGCCAGAGCCCCAGCCCCAGCCCTAGCCCCAGGACCAGCCCTAGCCCTATTCCCAACCCTAGACCTAACCCCAACCCAAACCCTTCCACTAACCCCCAACCCAAGCCCAAGCCCCAGCCCCAGCCCCAGCCCCAGCCCCAACCCTAACCCTTCTGCCCAAACACTAAACCCCAAACCTAACCCAAAACTAACCCTAACCCTAACACTAAATAAAACATCAACCCCTACCCCCAACCCCTAACCCAACCCTAACCCTAACCCTAACCTTATCCTTTATCCTAACTCTATCATTAAACCCTAAACCCTAACACTAACACTAACCCTAACCCTAAACACCAACCCTAACCCTAACCCCACACAACCCTAAACCTAACCATAACCCTAACCCCAACCCATTCCCCTACCCCCACCCATACACCGAACCCTAACCCCTAAACCTTCAACCTAACCCTTAAACCCCAACAATAACCCCTACCCCTAACACAAACCTTAACACTAACCCTAAACCCTAACCCTAACCGTAACCCCTAACCCCTAACCGTAACCCCAAACCTAACCCTAACCCTAACTTCTAACCGTAACCCCAACCGCAAACCAACACATCCCTAACCCCTAACCCTAACACTAACTCGTCTAAACCCTAACCCTAAACCTACCCCACCACTAACCCTATCCCTACCCCTAACCCCAACCCAACCCTAACCCCACCCTAACCCTAACCACAACACCTAACCCACCCCAATCTTAACCCTAACCCCAAACCCAAACTCCTGAATCCTAACCCCAACAGTAATGCTAATCCCAATCCTATCCGTAACCCCCAAACCCAACCCTAAACCTAAACCCCCCCAAACCTAAACCTAACCTAACCCCAACCCCAACACGAACACAAATATGACCCCAACCCTAACCCCAACCCCAAACATAACTCCTAACCCCAACCCTAACCGTAACCCTAACCCTATTCCTAACAGTAACCCTAACCCCAATGCGCCCAACCCTAACCCTAAACCACACCTACACCACCCAACCCCAGCCCTAACCCAACCCTATCCCAACCCTAACCCCAAATCGTCTAACCCTAACCCTAAACCCTGCCAACCCCTAAACGACTCTAATCCTAACACTAACCCTAACCCTAACCCTAACACTAAACCCTAATACCTAACCCTGACCCTCAACCCTAAACACTAACCCTAAACTTAACTATAACCCAAACCCAACCCTAAACCTAACCCCTAACCCCCAACGTTAATCCTAACCCCAACCCCAATCCCAACCCTAATCCTAACCACACTCAAACCTAGCCTAAACCTAACCCTAAGCCCATACTCTTCAACCCTAACCCAAAACCTAAACCCTCTAACCCCAACAGTAACGCTAATCCTAATCCCATCTCTAACCCCAACCCAACCCCAAACCCAAACCCCACACTAAGCCCAAACCTAAACCCAACCACAAACTCAACCCACCAACCCCAACACTAACCCTAACCCCACCCTAACCCCAACTCTAAACCGAACCCCAACCCCCAACCGTAACCCTGGTCTAGCCTCCTAGCCCCACACCTAGCACTAGCCCTAGGCCGATCCCCATCCCCAGTTCAACCCCACCCCCTACCCCAACCCTAACCCGAAACCCTAAACCTAAACCCAAAACTAACCCCTAACCCCAACCCAACCCCAACCCAAAACCTAACCCTAACCACAACCCATACCCGGACCCTTACCCCTACCCCTACCCCTAACCCTAACAAACCCCAATCCTAACCCCTAACACTAACCCCTAACACTAAGCCGAACCCTAACACTAACCCCAAACCTAATCCTAACCCTAACCCCAACCCCCAACCCTAACACTAACCCAACACTAACACAAACCCTGTCCCTAACTGTAACCCTCAAACCCCAACCCCTAACACTAACCCCAACCTAAAACCTAACCCTAACCCTAACCCTAAACCCTAATCCTAACCCCAACCGTAGCCTTTCCCAGCCACAGCCCCAGCACCAGCCCCAGGCCTAACCCTATCCCCAGGGGCCTAATCCTTCCCTTACCCTTAACCCCAACCCCAAACCCTAAACCCTAATCCTAAAACTAACCCTAACCCTAACCTTAACCCAACCATAACCCAAACCCCAACCTTACCACAACCTTACCCCTACCATTACCCCCTACCCCCAACCCTCAAACTAACCCTAACACCAACCAAAACCCCAAACCTAAACCTAATCCTAATCGTAACCCCAACCCCAACCCCAACCCCAACCGCGTACCCCAACTGAAACCTAACTTCTAACCCTAACCCTATTCTAAACCCTCACCCCAAACCTAAACCCTCTAACCTTAACCCCACCAGAAACGCTAACCCAAATCCTATCCCTAACCCCAACCCCAACCCCAAACCTAAACCTACCTTAAACCTAAACCTAACCCCTGAAGCACAAACCCAACCACAACCCAACCCCTAACCATAACCCCTAACTTTAAAACCTAACCCTAACACCAACCCCAACACCCTGGGAAACCCAACCCTAATCCCGAACCCCTAAACCCTACCCCACCCTAACCCCAACCTAAACAATAAACCCTAACCCCAAACTAACCCTAACCCCAACCCAACCCCCTAACCCTAACCCCAACCCCAGCCCATACACCAGCCCTCACTTCTACCCCCCTACCCCTAACCCTTACCAAAACCTAACCCCAACCCCACCCTAAACCTAACACTAACCCTAACCCTAACCCCAACCCTAAGCCTAACCCTAACCCCAACCATAACCCCAACCCTAACAGTAACCCTAACACAAACACTAACCCCTCCCTAACACTAACCCCAACCTAACCCTAACCCTAATACCCTAAACCAAACCCCAACCCTATCCTAATGCTAACCCTAAACCTAAACCTCCCTCTAACACCAATCCTAACAGTAACCCCCACAGCAACCCCAACCCTAACTCATCTAGCCCTAACCCTAACCCAAACCCCAACCCCTAACCCTAACCCAAAACTATACTTAACATTAATAATGACCCTAACACCTAACCGTAACCCAACCCAACCCCTAAACATAACCCCAACCATAACCCTAACTCCTTGCCCTAGAGCAAGACCCAGCCCTAGCCCTAGCCCCTATCTGTAGCCCTAGCCCCCAACCCCTAACTCTTACCCTAACCCTAAACACTAAACCCAAACCCCAACCCCAACCCAACCCTAACCCTAACTGTAACCCCATACCCAAACCCCCAAACCCTAACCCCAACCCTAACCCTAAATACTAACCCTAACCTTAACCCCATTCCTAAACCTAAACACTAACCCTAAACCTAACCCCAACCCCTAAACACTAACCCTAACCCTAACTCTGACCCTACCCAACCTTAACCCTCAACCCTAACTCTAACCCCCTAACCCTAACCCCAAACAAGAACCCTAACCCCAACCCTGACCCCAACCCAACCCTAACCCTAACCCCAAACACAACCCCTAATCCTATCCCTCTCCTTAAACCTAACCCTAACCCCAACCCTACCATATCCCTAAACCCTAAACCCTTACCCTAACACCAAACACCAACCCCAACACTAACCCTAAACAAACACTAACCCTAACCAAATCCTAACACTAACCACAACCCCTAACCCTATGCCTTCCCCACCCCTAACCCTAAACCTGCCTTAGCCCAGCCCCTAGCCCCCGCCAACATCCCTAGCCCTAGCCCTAACCCTAGCCCCAGCCCTAACCCCAACCCCTAACCCAACCCCAACCCAAACCCCAACCCCCCTAATCCTAACCCCTAACACTAAACCCTGAACACTAAACCCAACACTTACTTCCAAAACGCAAACCCTAACCCAACAAACCCTAACCCAACCCAAACCCTAACCCCAACCCTAACCACAACCCCTAAACCTACCCCCTAACCTTAAGCCTCAACCCTAAACCAAACACCAACCCTATCCCTAAACCCTAAACCTTAACCCTAACCCTAACCAAAACACTAACTGTAACCTCAACCAAGAGTAACCTTAACCCTAACCTTAACACTAACCCCAACCCATACCCCTACCCCCACACCTACACCTAACCCTATCCCTAACCCTAACCCTAACCCTAGCTCCTAGTCCTAACCCTAACCCTAATCCTAACTTTAACCCCAACACCTATCCTAAGCCTAAACCCTTCCCTAACCCTAACCCCAACCCAACCCTAACCCTAACCCAACCCTAACCCTAACTAACACTAAACCTAGTCCCAGACCTAACCCCAGCCCTAGTTCCAAAACCACCCCAGCCCCAGCCCCAACCCTAGCACTAGCTCCAACCCCAACCCCCAACACTCAACACTTATCCCTAACCTAACTTAACCCTAACCGTAACCCTAACCCCAACTGTGAACCCTAGCCCTAACTGCTTAACCCTGAAACCAAACCTACGCACCCCCTAACACTAACCCATCCCTAACCTAACCCTAACCCACACCATAACCACAACCCCTAACCCCACTGCTCTCACCCTAACCTAACCCCAACCCTAATCCTATCCCTAAACCCCAAACCATAACCCCAACCCCAACACCAACACTAAACACCAACCTCAGCCCCAACCCCAACCCAAACCTAACCCTAACCCTAACCCAACACTAACCACAACCCCCAAACCTAGCCCCAACCCTAGCCCCAACTCCAACACAACCCTAGCCTTAGCCCTTACCCCAGCCCTAGTCCTAACCCCAGACCTAGCCCCAGCCCCAAACTTAGCCCTACCCCTACCCTCAACTGCAACCTGTACCCCAACACCAGCTCCTGGCCGTAGGGCCCCAGCCGCAGCACTAGCCCTAGCCCTAGCCCCGGGCCTCAGCCCCCACCTTCAGCCACCCTAACCCCAACCCAAACCCTACCACCAACCCTAACCCTATACCCAACCCAAACTAACCCTAACCACAAACCATAACCATAACTCTTCCCTACACAAGCCCCAACCCCGACCCTAACCCTAACCCCAACCCAACCCTAACCCCAAACATAACCCTAAACCCTAACCCTAATACAAACCTAAAACTAACCCTAATCCTAAACACTAACAGTAACCCTAATACCCTAAACCTAACCCCAACCCTATTCTAACCCTAACCCTAAACCTAAACCCTTATAACCCCAAACCTAACAGTAATGCTAACCCTAAACTAAAACCTAATCCCAACCCCAACCCTAACCCTAATCCTACCCTAACCCTAACCTTAAAAACCTATCCCTAACCCTAGCACCAGCTCAAGCCCCAAAATTATCCTCTGGTGGCCCTAAACCTAACCCCAACCCCCAACCTAGCCCGAGCCTCCAACCTAGCCCCAGGACCAGCCCCAGCCCCAAAACTATCCCTGGCCCTAAACCCAACACTAACCCCAACCCTAAAACCTAAACCATAACCCCACCCCCCAACCCCAACCCCCAACCCAACCCTAAACCTAACCCCTAACTCTAACCCCAACTCATAACCCCTACCTACCCCTACCCCAACCTAACCACTAACCCTAACACTAACCTTAAGCTAACACTAACCCTAACCCAAACCCTAACCCAACCCTAACCCTAACCTAAAACCTAACCCTAACCCTAAACCCAAACCTACCCTAACCCTACACTAAATGCTAAACCCTAACACCAAAACTAACCCTAACCCCAACCCAACCCTAACCCCAACCATAACCCCAAACCATACCCCTACCCCTTACCCCCTTGACACCTACCCCTAACCCTAACCAAACCCTAACCCCTAACCCTAACGCTAACCCCAACACTAACCCTAACCGCATCCCTTACCCCTAACTCTCATCACTAAACCTAAACCCCAACACTAACCCTAACGCTAAACACTAACCCTAACCCAAATCCTCACACAACCCTAAACCCAACCGTAACCCTAACACTAACCCATTCCCTACCCCCTACCCCGAACCCAACTGTAACCCCCTAACCTAAACCCCAAACTTAACCCCTAAACCCTAACACAAGCCTTAACCCTAACCCTAAACCCTAACCCTATCCCTAACCCTAACCCTAACCCGGACTTGTCTAACCCTAACCTTAAACCTACCCCACACCTAACGTTATCCCCCCCTACCCCACCCCAACCCCAACCCTAACTCTGCCTAATCCCTAACCCCTAAACCCACACCCAAACCTAACCCTACCCTAAGCCCAACACTAACCCCTAACCATATCCTTAACCCTAATCCCTAAACCCATCCATAACCCCTAAACACAAACCCTAACTATAACCATAACCCAAACCCAACCCCAACCCCAACCCTAACCCAAAACCTAACCCTAACCCCAACCCCAACCTTAACCCTTAACTTACCAAACTGCAACCCAACCCTAACCCCAACCCTATTCTAACCTAACCCTAAACCCAAACTCTTCTAACCCTAACCCTAACAGTAACGCTAACCCTAATCCTATCCTAACACCAACACCAACCCCTAACCCTAAACCTACCCTAGCCCTAACCCTAACCCCAACCGTAAACCTGCAACCACAACTCTAACACTAACACTAACCCTAACCCTAACCTCATCTCAAACCCAAACCTATCCCTAACCCTAAAATCCCAACCCTAACCCTAACCCAACCCTAACCCCAACCGTAAACCATACCCCCACACTTACCCCTACCCCTACCCCTAACCCTAACCACACCCTAACCCCAACCCCAACGCCAACCCTAAACCCCAACACTAACACTAACCCTATCCCTAAACAACACATTAATCCCAAACCCAACTGTAACCCTAAACCCTAACCCTAAACCTCAACCCTAACCCTAACACTACCACTAACCCTAACCTAATCTTTAACCCCAACCAGAAACCTAACCCTAACACTAACCCTAACCCAACCCTAACCCCTAAACCTAACTCCAACCCCATACCAATACCCCTAACCCTAACCCTATCCCTAAATCTAACCCCCAACCCTAACCCTAACCCAAACACTAACCCTAACCCCAAACATAACCCAAACCTAACCCGAACCATAACCCTAACACTAACCTTATCCTAACCCTAACTTTTTCTATCCCTAACCCTAATCTAAACCCCTTCTAACCCTAACCCTAACAGTTACGCTAACCCTAATCCTATCCCTAAACCCACCCCCAACCCCAAACCTAACCCCTACCCTAAGCCCAAACCTCAACCCCAACCGCAAACCCAACCCCCAACCCTAACACTAACACTAAACCTAACCCAAACCCAACCCCAAACCTAACCTTAACCCCTGAACCCCAACCCCAACCCCCAACCCTAGTCTAGCCCTAGCCCCAACCTTAGCATTAGCCCCAGGCCTAACCCTATCCTTAGGTCTAACCCCTACCCCTACCCTTAACCCTAACCCTAAACCCTAAACTCTAAACCTAACTCAACCCTAACTCAACCCTAACTCCAAAACCTCAAACCTAACCACAAACATACCCCTACCCTTAACACTACCCCTACCCCTAACCCTAACCAAACCCCAACCCTAACCCTAACACTAACCCAAACTCTAACATTAACCCTAACAATAACCCTAAACCTAATCCTAACCCTAACCCTAACCCTAACACTAGCACTAACCCTATCCCTAACCCTAACCCTAAATCCTAACCTAACCCTAACACTAAACCTAACCCTAACCCTAACTCTAAAACGCAACCCTAACCTTAACCCTAAACACTAACCCTAACCCTTACCTCCCTAGCCTAGACAAGCCATAGCCCTAACACTAGCCCTAGGCCTAACTTCCTATCCTTAGGGCCTACCTACCCCTACCATTAACCCTAACCCTAAACGCTAAACCCTAACCCTAAAACTAACTCTAACCCTAACCCAACCCAACCCAAACCCTAACCCTAACCCCAAACCATACCCCTACCCTACCCCTACCCCTACCCCTTACCCTAACCAAACACTAACCCCAACACTAATGCTAACCCCTAACCCTAACCCTACCCCTAAAGCTAACCCTAACCCTAACACTAACCCTAACCCTAAACCCGAACCCTAACACTAACCCTAACCCTATCCTAACCCTAACACTAGCCCAATCCATACCTCCTACCCCTAACCCCTAACCCTAACCCTAACACTACCCCTATACCCTAATACCTAACCCTAACCCTAACACTAAACAGAAACCCCAACCATAACCATAACCCAAACCTAACCCTAACCCCTAACCTAACACCAACACTAACTACAAACCCAACACCAACCCTAACCTTACCCTAACTCTAACCTAACCCTAACACTATTCTAACCCTAACCCCAAACCTA
This sequence comes from Nanger dama, assembly GCA_917880005.1. NCBI lineage: Eukaryota > Metazoa > Chordata > Mammalia > Artiodactyla > Bovidae > Nanger > Nanger dama. Next base: position 10,292 of record CAKJTW010000790.1, read on the forward strand.
AACCTCCTCTAACCCTAACCCTAACAGTAAAGCTAACCCTAATCCTATCCCTAACTATAACCCCCAACCTAAACCTAAACCTACCATAACCCTAAACCTAACCCCTAACACTAAGAGTAACCCTAACCCCAACCATAATTCTCAAACCTAACCTTAACCCTAACTCTAAAACCCTAACCCCCAACCATAACCCCTGGTATTAGCCCTAGCCCTAGCCCTAGCCTTTAGCACTCAGCCTCAGGCCTAACAGTATCCTTAGGGCCTGACCCTACCCCACACTTAACCCCAACCCTAAACCCTAAACCCTAACCCTAAAACTAACCCTAATCCTAATACAACCCTAACCCTAACCCTAAACCCAACCCATACCCCCTACACTTACCCCTGCCCCTACACCTAACCATAAACAAACCCTGGAACCCCTAACCTAATGCTAACCCAACACTAACCTAAACCTAATCCTAACCCTAACCCTAACCCCAACCCTATCATTAACCCTAAAACTAACACTAACCCTATCCCTATCCCTAACCCTAACCCTAACACCAACCCTAACCCAGCCCTAACTCTAAAACCTAACCCTAACCCTAACCCTAAACCCTAACCCTAACCCCAACCGTAGCCTAGCCCCCAGCCTTAGGCCCAGCACTAGCCCTTGGCCTAACCCTATCCAGCCTAACCCTACCCGTACCCCTTAACCTTAACCTAAACCCTAAAGCCTAACCCTAAAGTAACCCTAAAAACCTAACCCAACCCTAACCAAAACCTAACCCTAACCCAACCCATACCCCTATACCCTACCCCCTAACCAAACCGTAACCCTAACCCCAACACTAAACCTAATCCCCAACCCTAACCCCAACCCCAACCCTAACATTAAATCCAATATTTAGTACCACCTAACCCCATCCCTAACCCTAACCCTAACCTTAACCCTAACCCCAACCCCTAACACCAAATACTAATCCGATCACTAATCCTAATCCCTAACCCCAACTTTAACCCCAAACTATTTACTAACTTTAGCCCTAACCCTTAACTTTATCTATACACTTTAACTTTAAACCTAACCATAACACCAAATACTATCTAACCCCAGCTCTAGCTCAGCCTCTCTCCCTCAACCTAGCACTTGCTCTTAGACCTAAACCTATCCTAGCCCGAACCATGACCCAACCCTAACCCTAACCCAACCCTAACACTAACCCCAAACCCACCCTAAACCCAACCACAATCCCAACCCCAACCAACCACAATCCCAACTCTAATCCCAACCCTAACCCTAACCCCAACCCCAATCCCCAACACCAACCCCAACCCCTAAACCCAACCCTAACCCCAACCCCAACCCCAACCCCTAACCACAACCCCACCCCTAAACCCAACCACAATCCTAACCCCAATCCAAACTAAACCCAACCCTAATGCTTACACTAACCCTAACCCCCAACCCGAACCCTAACTGTAAACCTCACCCAACACATAACCCTAACCCCTAACCCAAACCCCCTAACCATAACCCTAACACTAACCCTAACACCTAACCCCTAACCCTAACCCTAACGGTTAACCCTAACGCTAATGCTATCCCCAGCTAACCCCCTAACCCTAAACCCCTGACCCTGACCTGACCCCAACCCCAACCCTAACACCAACCCTGAACCCTAATGCTACCCCAAACCCCAACCCTAACCCCAACACCAACTCCTGAAACCAAAACCCTAACCCCAACCCCAACCCCAACCCCAACCCCAAACCTCAAACCTAACTCCAACCCCCAACCCTAATCCTAAACGAACCCTAACCCTAAACCCAACCCCAACACTAAACCGCAACCACAATCCCAACCCAAAGCCAACCCCAATCCCAAACATAATCCGAAACTCAACCCTAACCCCAACCAAAACACCCCACCCAACCATCCCAAACAACCCTACCCTAACCCCTAACCCCAAACCTAAGAGTAACGCTAACCCTAACACTAACCCTAACCCTTGTAATATTAGTTCTAATTTTAACATAATTTTAATTTTAAATTTAATTTTAATTTTAATTCTAATTTTAAATTTAATTTTAAATGTAATTTTAATTTTAATATTAATTTCTAATTTTAATTTTAATTTTTAATTTGAATTTTAATTTCACTTTAATTTTAATTTTAATTTTAATTTTAATTAATTTTAATTTTAATATTTAATTTTAATTTTAAATTTTAATTTTAATTTTAATTTTATTAATAAATTAAATAGTATCGTTAATTTAATTTTAATTTTAATTCCTAATTTTAATTTTAAATTTAATTTTAACCATAACCCCTAACACAACACTAATCCTAACCCTAAACCCCAACCCCTAACCCCAGTCTACCCCAACTCTAACCCTAACCCTAACCCTAAAGCCTAACAATAACCCCAACCCAACACCTGAATAACCCTATTCCTAACCCTAACCCTAACCCCAACACTTACCCTTTTTCCTACACCAACCCTCAACCCTAACCCCAACCCTAACCCTAACCCCAACCCCAAACCTAAACTCAACCAACAACCCTAATCCCTATACCTAACCCGAACCCTAACCCTAAACCCAACCCCAACACTAAACCCAAATCGCCAATCCCAACCCCAACGCCAACCCCAATCTCAACCATAACTCCCACCAACTCAACCCCAACCACAACCCTAACCCTAACCCTAACTCCTAACCCCAACCCTAATCCTAACCCTAACCCTAAACCTCTTCTAACCCTAAACCTAAGAGTAACGCTAACCCTAACACTAACCCTAACCCCAACACCAATCCTAACCCCTAACCCCAACCCCAACCCTATCCCCAACCCCAACTCCTAACCTCAACCGCAACAAAACCTTAACCCTAAACCTAACCCCAACGCCAAACCTACTCCTAACCCTATACTAACTAACCCTAGCCCTAGGCCTAACAGTAACTCCTAACCCTAACTTAACCCTAACACATATCCTAAGCCCAAGCTCCTTCCCCTAACCCTAATCCAAACCCTAACCCAACCTAACCCCTAATCCCAACCCTAACCCAACCCTAACACCATCCCTAATCCCACCCCTAACCCCATCCCTACCCTAACTCCCAACGCTGGCTAACAACACCAAACACTAACCCCAACCCCCAGCTCCAGTCTCAGCCCAGCTCCAGCACCAGCCCTAGTCCTAACCATGGTCTCTAGCCCGGAACCACAACCATAACCCTAACACCAACCCCAACTAAAACCCAAACCTTAACCGAAAAACCTAACCCAACCCCCAACCCCTACACTAAACTTCAACTCCCAACCTTAAACTCAACCAAAATCTCAAACCAATTTCAACCCTCATTCTCAACCCCCAACCCCACCTAACTCCTAACCCCCAACTTCTCAACATCAACTGTAACCTAACCCCTAACCCCTAAACCTAACCTTCATCTCTAACCCCTAACCCTAATCCCTAACACTAACCCTAACTCCTTAACCCTAACTCCTAACTCCTAAACCCCTAACCCTAACCCTAACACTAACAAAACCCCTAACCCTAATCCCTAAACCAAACCATAACCCTAACCCTAGCCCTGAGGCCCAACTCCCTAACCCTAAACCTCAATCTCTTAACCCCAACACATATCCTGGGCCCAAGCTCTTCCCAACCCCTAATCCTAACCCCAACCCCAACAATAACCCTAATCTCTAACCCTAACCTTAACCCCAACACTATCCCTAACCCTATCCCTAACCCCTATCCTAATCCCTACCCCAACACAAACCCCAAACATAACACCAAAGACTAACCCCAACCATTGCCCTAGCCGCATCCTTAGCCCTAGCACTAGCTCCTAGTCCAAACCTCTATCCCGCCTGAACCCTGAACCCCCAACCCCTAACATAAACCAAACCCTAACACTAACCCTAATCCTAACTAATACCCCGAACCCAATGTATCCCTAACCCTAACCCCCAATACTAAACCTAATCTTCAACCCCCTAGCCCTAACCCAAACCCTAACCCTAACCTAACCCCTAAACCTAACCTAAACCCTAATCCTAATAGCCAACCCCTAACCCCAAACCCAAGCCCTAACCCTAACCCTAACACTAACCCTAAACCCAACCCTGACCTAACCCCTAACCCCAACCCTAACCCTAACCCCAACCCCAACACAACCCTAACCTAACCATAACACTAACCCAATACCCAAACCTAACCCCTAACCACTACACCAACCCTAATCCTAACCCATCCCTAACCCCAACCCTAAACCTTAACCCCTAACCCCAACCCCACAATAAACCCCACATAACGCTAACCTTAACACTAAACCTAACCCCAACGCCTAACCCTACCCTTTAACCTTAACCCTAGCCCAGGCCTAACTCTAACTGTAACCCTAACTTTACCCCTATCACATATCCTAAGCCTATACCCTTTCCAACCCTTAACCCTAAACACTAACCTATCCCTAACGCTAATCCCTAACCCTAACCTAACCCTAAAACTATCGGAACCCTACCCCCAACCCCTAAATCTATGCCTACCCTTAACTCAACCCTAACCATAACACTAAACATTAACCTTAACCTCCCCCGCACTAGCCCCTCCCTAACCCCAGCACTAAATCTAGACCTAAAACTTTTCTTAGCCCGAACTATAACCCTAACCTTAAATTTAATTTTATTTTAATTTTAATTTTAACCCTAACCTAACCCTAAACCCTAAATTTACCCCAACCCCATTGGGAAACCCAATTAAAATCCTAACTTAACTTAACCTCTAATCTAAATCCTAACACTAACTTTAACAATAACCGAAATTTGGGTTTAACCCTTTAATTTTAATTTTAACTTTAACTTTAATATTTAACATTAACCTTAACCTTAATTCTAACCCTAACTTTATCCTAAGGTAACCTAACCCAACATTAACTTTAATGCTAACCTCCTTAACTTCTAATCTTAATTTAATAATAAATAAAAGTAATTAATTTAACCCGTAACCCCCAACCCCACCCCTAACCCTAACCCCAACCCTAACCCTAGCCCTAACCCCAACGTAACCCCTAACCCCTAGCCCCGTAACCCCAACCCCTAACACCAACCCTAACCCTAACCCTAACCCCCAACACTTACCCTTGTTCCCACACCAACCCTAACCTTAACCCCAACCCCAACCCAACCCCCAACCCCAAACCTAAACCTAACCACAACCCCAACCCTAAACCCTAACCTGAACCCTAAACCCTAAACCCAACGCCAACACTAAACCCAACCACAATCCCAACCCCCAACGCCAACCCTAATCCCAACCATAACCCCCAACTCCAACCCTAACCCCAACCACAACCCTAACTCCTAACCCTAATCCTAACCCTAACCCTAAACCTCCCTTTAACCCTAAACCCAAGAGTAATGCTAACCCTAACACTAACCCTAACCCCAAACACTAATCCTAACCCCTAACACTAACCCTAACCCTAAAACCCCAACCCCAACCCCTAACCCCAAACCCTAACCCTAACCTTAACACCAGCCCTAACCCTAACCCTAACCCTAATCCTAACCCTAACCCTAACCCCAACTCCTAACCCCTAACGCTAACCGCTAACCTTAACGCTAATCTGACCCCTAACTCTACCTTAACTTTAAATCTAAGACCAAACTTTAATTCTAAGTTTAACTTTAAACTTAAATCTTAAATTATAACCCTAAACCAATACTAACACCTAACACAAACCCTAAACCTTAACCCTAATCCTAATCCCTAACCTTAACCCTAATTTTAACCACTAAATCTAATCTTAACTTTAATTTTAACCCCTTAACCTAACCTAACCTTTAACCTAAACCCTAACTCTAACCCTAACCCTAACCCCAACCCTAACCCTAATGCTACACGCTAACCCTAACGCAACTCAACCAGAACCCTACCCTAACCCTAAACTTAACACGAACCCTAACACTAAGCCTAACCCCAACCCTAAGCCTAACCATAACCCTAACCAATACCAACTAACCACAACCCAACCCTAACCTGAACCCCCAACCCCAAACCCCAAACCCCAACCCTAACCCTAACCCAACACAAACCCCAACCCTAACCCAAACCCCCAACCCAAACCCTAACCCAAAACCCAACGGCAACCCTAACCCTGTTCTAACCCTAACCCTAAATATAGCTTTTCTAACCCTAACCCAACAAAAACACTCAACCCAAAACCCAACCCAACCCCAACCCAACTCTAACCCTAAACATAACCTGACCAAACTCAAACCCTAACCTTAACACTAACCCTAATCCTAACACCAGCCCAACACTAACACTAACCCTAACCCAACAACAAACACCTCACTCCCAACCCTAACCCCTAACCCCAACTAAATCGTAACCCTAACGATAACCGCAACCTAACACCAAACTTTACAACCCCAAGTGTAACCCCTAACCCCAACACCAATCCCAACCCCAACCCCCAAACTCTAACACCAACCCCAACCCTAAACCTCCAACCCTGCTCCAACCCCCAACCTAACCCCAACGCTAACCCTAAACCCTAAAAACTAACCCAACTGACTGTGACTCCTGCAAACCCAAACCCAACCCTAACGCTAACCCCAACCCTAACCCTAGCCCCAGCTGCAGCCCCAGACCCAGCACTCAGCCGGGCCCCAACCCCAGCAGCCTAGGCCCAACTCAACCCCCACCCCCAAACCCAAACCCAACCCTAACCCCCACCCAAACTCTCAACCCTAACACCAACCTCCCCAACCTTAACCCCAACCTACCCCAACCCTAACCCTAGTCTTAGCCCTAGCCTTAGCCTTTAGCCGCCTTGACCCAGCCTTGCACCAGCTCCTCACCCTGCCTCTACTCCTAACCCTAAACCAACCCAAACTTTTTAACCATAACCCTAACTCTATCCCTAACCCTAACTTAAACACTGAACTAATCCTAACTCCTAACCAAAGACTGCTAAACCTAACCCCTAACTTAACCCCTTTAACCTAACCCTAACTTACACTCCTACTGCATCTCTACCCGTAGAACCCCAACCCTAACCCAACCCCACCCTAGTTCCTAACTCTATCCTAGCTCCTAACCCTAATGTTAAGCCTAATCCTAACCCCAACCCTAACCCTTTAACCAACTCCTAACCCCAACCCTCGTAACTGCAAACCCTAACTCCAACCTTAACCCCTAACCCAACCCCTAACTCCTACCCATTCCCTACCCGGGTAATTCCTAACTCCCTAACTTAACCCCAACCAGCTCCAACCCTATCCTACTCCTAACCCCTAAATGTTAAGCTTCAATCCTAAAACCCTAAAACCTAACAGTAACCCCTAAACCTACCCCCTTTTTTAAACCCACACTAACCCACATCCAAACCTAAACCAATATTCAATCCCAAACACTAACCCCTACCTAGCTCCTAGCTGTAGCTCTCAGGGCCCTAGCACTAGCTCTTTGGCTCAAAACTAACCGACCTCCACCCAACCCTAACCATAAACCATAAACCCTAACCCTAACCCGAAACCTAGCCCTAACCTTAAACCTAACACTAATACTCAATACTAACACTAACTCTAATCCAAAACCCAACTTTTAACTCGAACCCAACCTAACC
>CAKJTW010000791.1:0-17884 GCA_917880005.1 Nanger dama
GCTCCTAACATTGTTGTGAAGAAAAAACAGCATACTGAAATAAGTGATTGTGATTCTTGGATCATCATATGCACTAAGAAGCAGCTCTTATGGTTAGAAATAAAGGTATTAAATAAGGGCTACAAATATCCAGATACCACCCAAACTAGGGTTTATACTCATTTCCCAATATTATGGTGTGCCTTATAAATAGTTAAAATACTCAACAAACTGTAGACATAACTAAAGCAACCCACTTAAAATGGTTCATCATTTGCCACTTTACAAGGTACTCAAAAGCTAGTCAGTTCTCTTCCAGACAAACAGATGGCCTTTCCTCATCTTAATATAGGTAGAATGATTTTGTGAACACAAGCTAATCTGGCTTAAAAATCCAAGCATTCTTTTATCTCTACATAAATGAATAATTCAAAACAAAATTTTTAAAGAACAAACTTCCATTTTGCTAAAAGGAGAGTCCATTAATGGAGGCCTCTAAACTTAGCAAGCTCTCCAGCCATCTTATCGGTGGGTTTTTCTTGTTTCCCTCAAATGCACACTGATGGCCAGGACTCAGCAGCATCAGATGGAATGAGATGCAGCTAGCCAACAGTCCAGGACCACCTTCTTCCTGGGCTACATTTTAACACTGCTATAGTGGACTTTTAATCCATTAATTAACAGTGAAAAAGGAAGGGATAAGAGTGCTATATTCTGACATCAATAGTTTCAAAGAGCCTAATGAGACTGTTTGGAAGGCATACTAAGACGCCTTCCAAAGCTCATTAGCTCAACCATTGATGGGAGTAACTGAAGAAAACATTCAGCATGGTTTGATTCAACAGTTCTTTTCTGAACTGCCCATGAATCCTGAAACTGAAGTTCATTTGCAGTTCTTTTATGCCATGTTTACAGAGATCCTGAACCATGAAAAAGAACAGCTCCTTATCACCGACTGCTCCGTCTCTTCATCTAGTCATCCATCACTCCCCTTATCACCGACTACTCCGTCTGTTCATCTATTCATCCATCCCTCTATCCATCTATCCATTCATCCATCCAGCTGCCCCACAAATACTTACTGAATGTTTTTCCTCTCATGGAGCTGACCAAGAATGATGAGATATAGTATGAAGCTATTATTACAGAAATAAAAATAAATAAAATAAATGGAGGGTGAAGGAATACAGTGTAGTATACGTGTGCAAATTTAAATAGGAGAGCAGGGAAGGTCTCAGTGAGCAGGCAATATTTGGGCCATGTCCTGAAGGAGGTGAGGGAATAAACCATGCATATGTCTGAAAGAAGAATGTTCCATATAGAGAAACAGAATGTGCAAAGCTGAGTGTGTACTCTGTGAGATGGAGAAATACCAAGGAGGCCTAACATAGCACAATTCCACTGGTCTATGAGACCAGAAAGCCCTGATATTTTCCCACACTGTGTTAGCCTGGGTTCCCTGGAAAACAGAGCCTGAAGAAAGATTTCAATGCTAAAGCTTTCATGGGAGGCATAATCCATGGCAGCTAAAGTGAGGAGAAAAGAGGGAGATTCAAACATAAGGTGAGGGACTTCCCTGGTGCTTCGGTGGCTAAGACTCCACACTCCCAAAGCAGGGGGCCTGGGTTCAGTCCCTGGTCTGGGACTAGATCCTACATGCCACAAAGAAGAGTTCACACGCCACAACTAAAGGTCCCACGTGCATCAACGAAGACTCCGAGCAGCCAAATAAAGGAATAAATACCCAAATATAAGAGGATGTCCTGTCATACTGGTCACTGCCTCCCAACAAACTTTCCATCAAACTCCATGAGAGAAACACCTGATTCTCTCAGGTGTGTCCACCAGGTACCAAGATGAAAGAACTGTGCCCCAGTACAGCCCATCAGAGTGGGAACGCATAGGGAACTTAGCTGCTGCCTCTCTGCTGTCTCCTGTCTCTACACTGATCAAAGTTTGTCCCACGGGCATCAACTTCCCTGCACTTCTACATAGAAAATCCTAAGACCTGTGCACTTTATTCTGTGTAAAAATAAAGACAAATTTCTCTTGAATACTAACAAACGAAAAATAGTCTGTTGCTTCAGCCTAGGTCCCAAAGAGAAGATGATGTGTGGCAGGACTAGTGAATTAAACCTTTGTTGATATACGCCACTGAAACTGTAGAGTCTATTTTTGTTGCAGCATAACCTAGCATATCCTGATTGACACAAGGATTCACTGCCCCATTAGCACATTAATGACATGAGTTTTTCAGTAAAGGCATCTACTTAGTGTTATTTCATCCAGTATTCTCAAACTATTTTGATGATTGAATATTCTTTCCACAGAGCACCTAACTATAATGGAAGTAGTTTGACAAAACACCATCTGTATAATCTTCTACAAGGAGATGGGGCAACACACCCTACTGTGGAATAATTAAAATATTCCCAGATCTTAGCAGTTTGGGTATGAATGATGTCACATTTTTATGCCCAAACTGGACTTCCCGGGTGACGCAGTGGGAAAGAATCCATCTGCCAATGCAGGTTCAATCCCTCCCTGCCCCTGTGCCCTGGAGCAGCTAAGCCGGTGCACCACAGCTGCTCAGCCCACGTGCCCTAGCGCCAGTGCTCCGCAAGAGAAGCCACTGCAGTGAGAAGCCCCCGCTCTCCCCAACTAGAGAAAGCCCCTGAGCAGCAGCAAAATCCGGCACAACCTAAAACTAACTAAAATCAAACACACACACAGTTACGCCCACAGTAAGGATTCCTAGCCCAAGACCACTGTTGTGCTGCATCCCACAGGCCAGCAAGGCCTCACTTGCCCAGTTTCAAGAGCAGGGAAAGGGCCCTAAGTCAGCAACACAGACGAAGACATGATTTACCTGATGGAGGACCTTGTCTGTCTCAAGCAAGGTCCCGGCACAACATCCCATCGTGAGCAATGCAGGAGCAAACAGGCAGGACGACCACGTCGGCAGGTTTCACTGCTAGGGGCTGGGGGAAGCCAGGATTACCAATTGTATGGGAATTGACCTCGGGTGATCCCTGCCGGGCAGATGCCCTGGAGAAGGAAATGGCTATGCTCGGCTGGAGAATGCCTGGCAGGCTACAAAGACTGGGACATGGCTGAACATGCACATGTGCAGGCACGCAGGCACCCCACACACACAGGCGCCCATGCACGCACGCACTCAGGCACCCACTTACGCACGCAGGCAGCCAACCACGCAGCCACACGGGCACACCCGCACGCAAGCACAACGAGACAGAGACATACGTAGCACGCACCATGCACGCTCAGGCCCCACATGCACGTGGACACACGTGCACGCATGCGCACACGCACACGCGGCAAACACCTCACATGCATGCGCGCATAAGAACCCATGCTCGTGGGCACCCGAGTCTACTGTTGCGTAGAAACGGCTGATCGCAGAAACCACTTGAGGGGCAGACTCATCAGCCATTGGTAAGCTATAGTTAGCTGGGCCGTTTGGGCAAGGATGTGAGGAGGTTAGTCCTGCGAGTAGGGTGTAGGTGAAGTAGGCACTAGTCGGACAGGGGAGAGACAGAGAGCAAGAACACAGCCATTTTGAGTGGCTCGATCTTCCAACTGCCACTGGAAATTCCTCGATGCCCCTGGGACTTCACAGGGCAAGTATCTTACAGGTAGTTAGGACTTACCAATGTTCTTCTGAGCTGTTTGTTGTCACGTACCTATTGGTACTTCGTGGGTGCCAGGTAGGCCCCTATTTCTATTTCTCTTCTATGACTTGCCATTCTCCAGCGCTCGCTTTAAGGTCCTATACCCCAGTGCTATGTGATGGTCTCGGGAAGAGTAGGTCTGGGGAATATAACGCTTCTCGCCCTTTTTTACTTTATCTTGTGTGATTTTCTTTTCATGTTTTATCTCCTCTGCACAATAATCACATCACCCCTTCTTGGGCCCAACATGTCAGAACCTCTGATGAACAGAGCACCTTCAGCCATTAGGCACTGACCCCTCCCTCTAGGGGGCCCCAGACCTCTCATCAGATCAGGCACAGGGCAGACACCAGGTTAAGAGTTTGTCTTCCATCACCCCTCTATCCAGAGATCTTTCCTCTTTTGCCTCCCAGATGAAAGGGACCTTAAATCAACTCAGGTAAGGCCAGGAGGGGCTTCCCTTGTGGCTCAGTGGTAAAGAATCTGCCTGCCAATGCAGGGGATGCAAGAGACACAGGTTCAGTCCTTGACTTGGAAAGATCTCCTGGAGAAGGAAATGGTAACCCACTCCAGTATTCTTGCCTGGGAAATTCCATAGGCAGAGGAATCTGGTGGGCTACAGTCCATGGGGTTGCAAAGAGTCGGACACCTCTGCCCCTCCCTCCCTCCCTCATCACTTCTCACCAGAAGTCTTTCTTTCCCACAAGGGCTTAATGGGACTAAGGGTAATCCCAACATGACTTATATGGTGGGAGAGGGGATGAGGAGAGGGAGAGGGGAATAAATCTGATTCTGAAAATAGATTGAAATTTAAAATGCAACTGGAAATAAGACCTTAAGCAAACTCATTAAATGATTGATGAGTAAACTTAGTAATTAAGTCAACCTAGTTTCTTTACATATGACTTTCTCCCTGAGAATAATCAGCAGAATTCTAAGAAAAGTATTTGCCAAAGTTATGTTATATTTAATTATCCATAATTCTGTGCAGTGCCCAGAGGAAGAAAAAGAAAGCCTGGTAAGATGGCCAGGTTCATGTCTTGCCTGATAATAGAGGTGAAATTTGTGGCTGTTTTGATTATAATTTTTGATCTAGAATCAAAAGTTCTTCCCTGTAGAACTTACCAGAAAGAACTTAGCTGACAGCGTTTATAGTGATGAAAGGTTTTTGTAGGCATACTTTTTAGGCAAACAGAAGTTAGTGTTCTCACTGAAAAAGCATTGCCTTTGTGACAGTTAATGAAGTCTTTCTGTCCAGGCAGAAGGGGTCAGGCATGGTGGATTGGCTCTACCCCTCAAATATAAAGGGGTGGCTGATGGGTTGCTTACACAGGTGAGCAGGAGTAGTGAGAATTCCTACTGTGAGCTGGTCCACTGGCTTCCAGTGACTGTCTCCTCAGAGGGGATTGCCCTTAGGCAGAGTGTCATGTGCAGTCAGTCACTTCTTACCAGAGACCTCAGTTTCCTCATTCTTGAAGATTTCTACAAAAGCAAGCTATTTCCACACCCTCGTGAGTGCTCCAGGAGATGCAAAGGGAGTGAGCCAGGGACCCTCTGTTTTGATACCTCCTACCAACCATATCTTCATACAACTCTCATTAGTTACCCTGCCTTTGAACTGCTGTCTGGAGGCAAGCACACTAAACCCATTCCATATACCTGACCCAATTGATCATTTTCTCTTATGAAATCTTCAGGTTGGCATTTGTGATAAAATGCTGGAAAGTGGGGGAAGAACTAGAGATAGCAGAAACTCACTCTTTGAGTGCCTGGAATGACTACTTTCCTTAAATATGCATTGTTTATTTGAAAATATTGAATGAAATCTCCTATCTCTAGGTAATATTTGATCACAGATAGTACCCTTGCAAGTTTTTTAGTGATAGATAGTGTACATACAGAAAAGTGCATGTAACCTAAATGTAAAGCTCACTGAACTTTCAGAACTTTATACATGCTGTGGCCAATAACCAGATCAATAAAGAGGCCTTGGGATTTCCCTAGCAGTCCAGTGGTTAGGACTCCGTGTTTCTACTGCAGGGGGCATGGTTTCAATCCCTGGTCTGGGAACTAGATCCCACAAGCCACATAGCACAAATAAGTAAATAAATCTTTACCCACAACCCCAGAAGCCCCCTCCTCCAAATATGCCTTCCAGACACAGCTTCTCCCCCTTCGGATAACCAAGACCCTGACCCCTAATAGCAGAGATTCCTTTTGCCTGCCTCTGTACTTTATATAAATAGAAGCATATAGCCCATTTCCCTTTTTCCTGACTTCTCTCAGTCAGCATTATGTTTGTGAGAGCCTTCCTTATTACTCTGTGTAGTGGTACATTTTTTCTTCTCATTGCATTGCTGCTGCAGCTGCTGCTAAGTCACTTCAGTCGCGTCCGACTCTGTGCCACCCCATAGATGGTAGCCCACCAAGGTTCGCCTGTCCCTGGGATTCTCCAGGCAAGAACACTGGAGTGGGTTACCATTTCCTTCTCCAATGCATGAATGTGAAAAGTGAAAGTGAAGTTGCTCATTGGTGTCTGACTCTTAGAGCCCCCATGGACTGCAGCCTACCAGGCTCCTTCATCCATGGGACTTTCCAGGCAAGAGTACTGGAGTGGAGTGCCATCGCCTTCTCCGATAAATACACTAGAATGTGTTTATCCGCTTCCCTGTTGATGGACCTTTGGGTAGTTTCCAGTTCGGTGCTGTTACAAACACCCAAATTCGTGTCCTTTATCAACACAAGTATGCCCTGTTTTGGGATATGTACCCAGGAATTACTGGGTCATAGGGTAAGCAGGTGTTCAGCTTTAGTAGGTATCAACTGTTATCAAACCGCTTCTTTGTGGTTGTCCCAGTTTGCACTTCCACTGGCAGTGACGAGACTACTGGTTGCTCTACAGCCTCTCCTGAATGTACTCAGATCAGTCCCCTGCCTACTAAGGGATGTGGTATTTCTAGGGGCTCAAAATCCAGATTCTGGAACTAGACTTTCTGGGTTCAAATTCCAGCTTTATCCTTTAATAGGTGTGTGACCTTAGACACCTTACTTACTTTTTCTGTGCCTCCGTTTTTTTCTTCTCTAAAATGAGGACAATAACTAGATCATCTACCTCAATGAGTTAATGCATGTAGAACACTAAGGATGGTGCCTGGCACATAGACAATACTCCATAAATCTTAGATATTGTTTTCCTTCAAATGCATTGAAAAAAATCAGTTGCCACCAGTGCAGTAAGAGAGTTGTGTATCTTACTGTAAAAGAAATAGAAAGTTTCCCACATATCCAGGGAGGCAGTCAGATAAGTGCCACAAGGGGGTCTCTGTATGCAGGAGCAAGATAGCATACATGTCTCAATCTCGGGCTATGCCAGTCACAGCTAATCCTTGGGAACTTGTATGTGCAAATTAAACTAGCATGTCAGTGCTCCAAAATATTCATAGGAGAGTATGAACCATGTATACAATCACTATAAATGACAGTCTGGGCTTTATTTATTTGGCTAATGAATCCACTGACATCTCTCCTCTTTAAGCTAGCAGATAAGAGTTTTAGTGAATTCTTTACAAACGCTATAAACTTTTATAGTCTAGCCCTTGGCAAACACCACTTTAGGAATTAACATAGATGCAGATTTCAGTAAATAACTATAGATTCAGTAAATATTCCACAGAGGAAAGAGAAATGGTAAAGGATGATGATAGGAGAGTAGGTAGGAAGTACAAAGACATGCAGTGCTGAGACTCCAGTCTCCATGAGTGAGTCATTGACTAGAATTGGCTTTTTTTTTTTTTTGAAGCTTGTGTTTTATTTATTTATTTTTTCTACAATTATTATTTTTTTAATACTTTATTCTACGTTACAATACTGTATTTGTTTTGCCATACATTGACATGAATCAGCCACAGGTCTACACGATCTCCCAGTGTCGAAGCCCCCTCCCACCTCCCACCCCACATCATCTCCCTGGATCATCCTGTGCACCAGCCCCAAGCATCCTGTATCCTGTATTGAACATAGACTGGCACTTCGTTTCTTATATGATAGTATACCTATTTCAATGCCATTCTCCCAAATCATCCCACCCTCTCCCTCTCCCTCAGAGTCCAAAAGTCCATTCTATACCTCTGTGTCTCTTTTGTGGTCTCACATACAGGGTCATCATTAGTATCTTTCTAAATTCCATATATATGTGTCCATATACTGTACTGGTGTTTTTCTTTCTGGCTTACTTCACTCTGTATAATTGGCTCCAGTTTCATCCATCTCATTAGAACTGAGTCAAATTTATTCTTTTTAACTGCTGAGTTGGCTTTTAATGTTAATATCAGCAAATCAGCAAATACATTGTTTGTCTCCATCTTCTAGCTTTTGTTGTTGTTGTTGTTGAGTCGCTCCATCGTGTCTTTTGCAACCCCGGTGGCTGTAGCCCACCAGGCTCCTCTGACCATAGGATTCTCAGGCAAGAATACTGGAATCGGTTGCCATGCCCTCCTCCTGGGATCTTCTGCACCCAGGGATGGAACCCATACCTCTTGCTTAGCAGGTGGATTCTTTACCACTGAGCCCCCAGGGAAGTCCATCTTCCATTACAGCTTGCACTGTGTTTAGCCCCTCAGTTGTGTCCAGCTCTTTGCGACCCCATGGACTGTAGCCCACCAGGCTCCTCTGGCCATGGGATTCTCCAGGCAAGAATACTGGACTGGGTTGCCACACTCTCCTCCAGGGGGATCTTCTCAGCCCAGGGAGTGAACCCAGGTCTCTGGCATCACAGGCAGATTCTTTACCATCCGAGCCACCAGTGAAGCTTAGTGGGTCGCAACTCTGGCTGCCTCTTAGAGTCACCTGGGGACTTCCCTGGTGGTCCAATGGTTGGGACTCTATGCTTCCACTGCAGACGGGGGTGGGGGAGTGACCAGGGTTTGCTCCCTGATCTGGGGACTAGTATCCCCCACACTACTCAGTGTGGTCAAAGAAAATAGAATTACCTGGGGAACTGTAAAAAATTCACATTCCCCCACAAAACAAACAAAAAAAAACATGCTCAGCTTCTCACCCAGAAATGTCAATTGAGTTTGTTTGTCAGCAGGGCCAGATTTTTTTTTTTCCTCAAGGTCTCCAAGTGATTCTCCTGGGCAGCCAGAGATGGGCAATATTGCCTTCTCAGTGTCACTGCAACAACACTGGCGGTGCTTTCTGAATGGCTGTCTCTGGCAGTGGGGTCACAGGGAGGATCCTGAGTAGTTTCTGTGGAGTCCATCTGGTTTAGTCAAGAAAAGCTCAAAACACTGGCTCGACTGGTATTTATCTGGTATATTTTCTCTCCTATCTATAACCTCAGAATATTCCAGTCTATTTTAAGCCTTCCAGTGGTTTCTAACGCACAATACTTTCCAAACTGAAGACTTACCATTTCAAGTCTCAGGGGCTAGGATTCAATCTAGAGCAGAACTGAACAGAACTTAAGTATCCCAATTAGTAATCGGATTGAAAAAGACCCAGGAAAGTGCCCTTCATAAAAGAGTGAAATTGTGTTTTATGTGGTTGTTGTTGCTATCACCTGTGGTTTCAACTGCAGGAAAAATAGGAAAAAGCCATGGAACAATCATCGTATTGGGTTGGCCAGAAAGTTCGTTCTGGTTTTTCCATGAAATGTCACAAGAAACCCAAATGAGCTTTTTGGCCAATGCAGTATTTGAACGTGGGTACACGTGAATTTGAGTTTCTGGCTGAGCCACTTGTTAGCTATGAGTCCTTGCCTTCTCTGAGCAGCTGTTTCATGACAGATGGAAGCATTAGCAGATCTCAGAAGGAAATTTTGTAGATTAAAGGAGCTAATGTTAGTGGGCTTGGCAAGGAGTGAGTCCCAAGTAAATGGTAGTCACCCTGGTGTGTTATTCAGCTAAGGCTATGATGCTGCTGCATAGCAAACACCCCACCCCTAAATCTTAGTGGTTGACTACGATACCATTGATGTTGTTACTCATGTGTCTGTGGGTCACTTATGGCAGCTCTGCTTAAGGCCGTGAATCAGACCTGAGGTCTGTTCATATGTGTCTCATTTTGCAGTCGGCAGCTTCCTGGGGTATG
The DNA here is from genome assembly GCA_917880005.1 of Nanger dama. Taxonomy (NCBI): domain Eukaryota; kingdom Metazoa; phylum Chordata; class Mammalia; order Artiodactyla; family Bovidae; genus Nanger; species Nanger dama. The sequence goes on from CAKJTW010000791.1 coordinate 9,762, forward strand.
CACTTCTCATGGCAGATGACAGAAATACAAGAAGAGCTTGGCAGAATTTTGCAATGCCCTTTAACATCTCAGTGCAGAACTCATTAATGATCACTTGTGCCCATTTTCCCTGGGGCCGAGCAAGTCATATGGCGAATTTCAAGGTCAATGGGATGGAGAAGTATAATCTACCTAGTGAAACTATGGCACAATAGAGAGAATAGAAGGAAAAATTATGAACAAGTAATACATTCTTCCACACTTCCCTTCTGCAGGGTGTCAACAGAGGAGAAAAGAAGGGTGGGTAAGGAGGGAAGAAATAAGTAGCTGGATCCCGTAGGAACTCTACCTTGTGCCTCATCTGTAAGCGCTTGTCTGGCTTCCTTTGTAGAACTGGTCCAGCACTCCTTGCAGGCAGAGAAAAGCAGTTCTGTGGGCGTGGCAGCTTTCTGGATCCTCCCCCACTGCAGATATTTGTGACGAGGGACACACTACTCACAGACAGTGTAGAATTCACCAAAAGCCTTCTTAAATTCTGCTTGCAGGAACACATCTAATTTTATTTAGGAAGAGAAACAGAAGCAAGAGCTGGTGAAATTCAGCAAAACAGACAATACTATATACCAGTTGTCACATTAACCAGATCTTTGTCTAAATTCAACCCCTTCTCTTTACCCTTTCAACAACTATTTAATGTATGCGTGTTGTCTCTTATGATTTGCTCCAAATGGCATCATCTCTTCTCCAGTATATAATAAAGTGAAGTGGCTCAGTCATATCCGACTCTTTGTGACCCCGTGAACTGTAGCCTACCAGACTCCTCTGTCCATGGGATTCTCCAGGCAAGAGTACTGGAGTGGGTTTCAAGAGTACTGGAGTGGGTTTCCATTTCCTTCTTCAGGGGATCTTCCCGGCCCAGGGATCGAACCCGGGTCTCCCGCATTGCAGGCAGACACTTTAACCTCTGAGCCACCAGGGAAGACCCCAGTATATAATGGTGGTAGGCTAAGAGTCCTTCATTTGAATTCTAATATTTCACTTGTATTTCAAATCTAGGTGAATAGGCAGCCCCACCTCTATTGAACCAGAGGGTTCTGGCCAAATATGTAGTGTGGTTGTAGACAGTTACCAGCTACAGCCTCATATATTCACAAATTTCAGGAGGAGTAGAGTGAATTAATCAAACGTGTGTAACTGTCATAACTGCGGATGACCATCTCAAGACATCAAACTGTATGAAAGTCATCTCCCTAAAGATGTTTGTGGAAGGATATTTAGTAAGAGCTGTGCAAGCAGAGGACGGCAGGCAGAGCTGGGCTCTGCTACAATCTCAGGAGAGTTACACAAACACCCTTCTCCGGATGTGGTCCCTGGACCACCAACATCAGAATCACCAGGCCTGTTTGTTAAAAATGCAGAGTCATAGGCAACCCCCAGGCTTAATGAACTGGAATTTCTGGGTGCAGGACCCAAGAATCTCCACTTCTGTGTACATCAAGGCTTTTGTATAACCTCAAATATAGACAAAGTTCCCATACATCTTTGATTCCCAGTATCAGTTATGGAGAATGAGAAGTTTTTCTAATGCCAAATTAATCATTCTCACTGTTAAACGAAACGGATCTCTTTCATTATTACTATTACTGAAGGTTTTTTTAAAAGACTAAATTTGTTGAAACTTTCAGCCAGGGTACTACTGGAATAAGATTTCTTTTGCCCCCTTTGCTTTTTTTTTTTTTAATAGAATTTGAACATTTGAAACAATTTTTCATGAAGGCTATTTCAGTAATAACCATTTTCATTCCATTTTATCAAATACCAATGGCCTACAAAACTTGTATAAACATTTTTAGATGAAAGTTAAGAGACACAATTATTGGGAAGGACAGATTTTATTTATGTGTTACATTTAACACATGTTTCCCTCTAATGAATAGATGATAAACTGCCTTTTTCTGGTGTTTTAGGTAAAAGGACTATCTTTGGTGAAAGTAGTGTAACCACCTAAATAAGGATTAGCTTTCATCTTCCACTGAGTAAGTTTATTGTAATATTTTTAATCTATGTGTGTGGGATAATAAAAAGCATCATCTGCTTCAATAAATGAATTAAACGAAAAGACGGTTTTGAGAGCTGAGAGAAGTATAAAAACATCAACCAAGAACCAGTCTAATGGACTCTTCCCTCCCTTTTCTACCCTGTATCACCTCCTGTTATTACATGTAAGTTGAAAGGGGTTTATCTTAATGGTTTCCTGCTTCCAACTATGTGGAAAGTGAATTGGAATCATTTGGAATATTCTGAAACCTTACTGTAATCATGAACACAAAGATGCAAAAAGATGTTGAAACAGCTGTTTTCCAGATTAAGAATATCACCCAGATATTTGGGGGAAAAGAGTCTTCCATTATCTCGCTTTTAAGCCAATTAGCAAATACATGTCATTCTAAAAGATTCTGGTAACCATTGCTCAGAGGGAGAACAATCCAGAAAAGAAACCCAAAAGGATATTTTCAGCACCATGAAATTTAAGGACTAAGAGAACTATGGTAAGAAAGATAATGATAAAGCTCATGCATTTAAGACTTTTATGCGGTTGGGCTCAGAGTTTTTTCACTTTATTTTATGACAAGTAAATAAATTGTTGGGTGACAAGAAGAAAATAATGTTACTTTGAAAGTGATTTCAACAGAAAAAATATTTCCCTGTGAAAATACCAAGATCTTTCCTGACCAACAGGATTGGAATGTCAAGGGTTCAAATGCATTCATCGAGCATTTATTTCTATTTTGAATTTCCCTAAACTGTTTGCCACAAGATATCCTCCCAACATTTTTGAGAGAGGTCAAGGGTTTAAGAGGCCCTGGGGTTTAAGCTTACAATTCTGGTTCACAAACGAATCTCATGTCAAAGGTTGAAACTGAAGTCAATCAGTGGTGTCCGACTCTTTGCGACCCCGTGGACTGTACCCCACCAGGCTCCTCTGTCCATGGGATTCTCCAGGCAAGACTACTGGAGTGGGTTGCCATTCACTTCTCCAGGGGATCTTCCCGACCCAGGGATCAAATCCGTGTCTCCCGCATTGCAGGCAGACACTTTAACCTCTGAGCCAGCAGGGAAGCCCAATATTTCTTTGAACCCCTTTTTTGGGTGGGGGGCAGGGGAGGCAAGAATACTGGAATGGGTGGCCATTCCCTTCTCCAGGAGATCTTTCTGACCCAGGGATTGAACTCGGGTCTCCCGCCTTGTAGGCAGATGCTTTAGTGTCTGAGCCACCAGGGAAGTCTTGAGTGTGCTACAGCTGAACATAACATAGCCACATCTGTTCAGCTGCCTGGTGATTTTACTTGCAGTATCCAGCAAATTGCACTATTAGTGTTGCTGCAGTAAAAGGTCTCACTGTAACCTGATTCTATTTTCTATAATTGAGAATCAGTTTTGTGTTTGGTTCACAGCTGCTGATGCTACAGCTTCTAAGTCACTTCAGTTGTGTCCGACTCAGTGTGACCCCATAGACGGCAGCCCACCAGGCCCCCCCGTCCCTGGGATTCTTCAGGCAAGAACACTGGAGTGGGTTGCCATTTCCTTCTTCAATGCATGACAGGGAAAAGTGAAAGGGAAGTCACGCAGTCTTGTCCGACTCTTAGAGACCCCATGGACTGCAACCTACCAGGCTCCTCCGTCCATGGGATTTGCCAGGCAAGAGTACTGGAGTGGGGTGCCATCGCCTTCCTGTTGGTTCACAGCTATTCATAACTAAACTTTGAGTTTCTCCACCAGAGTCTTGATGCCTTTTCAGAAACAAATACTGTGCCTTAAAATTGGCCTACTCAGATATTTTGCTTAATTGAAAAGTGAAAGATTTTTACCCCAGTTTATTCATTTTTGTAAAGACCACTGCTTGAAGGACTCTGGACTTGTGTGTGCAATTGTGACTGCAATAAATCGGGCACAATTCCTAGCATATGTGGTATACTCTTGATCAATATTTGCTGAATGAATGAACAAAACTGGCTTTAGACTGAATTATGGTGGCAAATTTGCACATGCACACACACACACACACACACTCACTTCTTTTACCATTATGGGGATGAACCGGAATAGTTTAAGATGTTAAAGGTTAGTTCTGGAGAAGGGAATGGCAACACACTCCAATATTCTTGCCTGGAAAATGGACCAAGGAGCCTGGATGGCTATAGTCCATGGGGTTGCAAAGAGTTGGACACAACTGAGTGACTGAGCACCTCAGTAAACTGGGGGGTTGTGGTGCAGAGAGAAGATAGAAAGCTTAGTTCTAAATAGGGATGCCTCGATTGACGTTTCATTATTACGAAACCGAACGCCACGCCCCATAGGGTTCTCAGAATCTGAACTGGACCACCTTTCCCTGCCCTTGCAGTGAGCTGCAGACACTTGATCTCTCCAGCGGAGATTGCCAAACCTTTGGGGGCAGAAACCTGGTCTTATATCATCTTTGAAGTTCTCACTGCACCTAATTTGGGGCATATCCATAGAGAAGGTTCTATTATCATCCCTATTTTCAGATGAGGAAACTGAGGTTAAGCAGCTGAAGTCATCTTAAGTTAAAGTCAGAGTGTTAGTGGTGAAGACAGTGCTAGTGTCTGATCCCTGGCAGTGTGAGGCCTGAGGCTCCTCTGCCTAGGGTAATGTATCAGACAGGGAGCTACTACCATTTTTTCCCCCCAAAAAGTAAGGTAAGTAGTCAACTATGAAATTACATCTTAAAGAATAAGAGTAATGAAAAAACTAAATGTTCTAGACCTGCCAAGACATTGGAGTAACACAGACAGAAATTGTGAAACTGTATTATTTCTTTCCTGGGTATTAACTCAACAAGATCCTGGCAAATAAATCCAATTCAAGAGAGAGATTCAGGGGAATCGTTTGCTTTTCCCTCTCTGTAGACACTACATCGCTCAAGTGCCAAGGAAGACCTAAAAGGGAACCTGTTGTGTGAAATTAGTAGCATGTATCAAACAGAGTGTGGCCAGTCCTCTGGAATTGCCTGAAACTCTCCAGTGAGAAGCAAAGGGAATTTCTCTCTAGTATGGTGATCCTCTCACAGCTGATGCCCTTTCCTCTGTCTCTCTTCCTTTTGGCCAGTTTGCTTCTTGAAGCTAGGCAGAACATCCTTAAAGAAATGGGCATCCTCTGCCTCTCTACTTTAAATTATTAGTAGTTTGGGAAGCTTTGTGGAGTCTGTAGGACATGGGCCAATTAGGAGAGAAACAGAGGGATGGGGGGAGTGGTGAGGGAAGAGACAGACACACGGAGACAGTGAGACATGGAGAGAGGTGAAATGACACTGAAAGTCCTGGAGAATGTACTGACTTTAGAAAGCCTTTTAGAGACCAGTCGCTAGTTCAATATGATGATTTACCTTAAAGTAGCTTGTAGGGTGTTTCCTGAGAAGAACTGGAGGTCACTTCAAACCAATAAATAAACCACAGCGAATGTGCTGATGTTCTAAAGAGAAAAGGCAATTGCTAAAAATGAGCATCCAATTTTCATTACTTACTACGGTCATCAGGAACAAGGAATATCTTTATTGATCTGAAGTGGTTCAAACAGTGTGTTCTTTGCTCAAACCAATTTAGCTGGAGGAAAAGTCAAGAGTTTGCCTTGTGTGGGGGTGATGGGGGGGGGGACTGTGGAAAGAAAGAGATTCTTTACATAAAAAACTGTTGTTTTTCTATCGTAGGGCCACTCACCTAAGAAGAATAACTGGGTTTCTATTAAAGCAAAGCAACTTTAGGCCCTGATCAAGCAATTGTTGCCCCTGATCACTATTGGTTTAGCTCTAGGCCCTTGAGACTCAAAGTAGGTTTGGAATTAGCAATATTAGTATAATCTGGGCATACATTAGACAGGTAGACTCTCTGGCCCCACCCCAGTCCTAACTGAATCATAATCTAGCTTTTAACAAGATGTTTCATGATTCATATGCACATTAATGTTTGAGAAGTACTAGTCTAGACCAACATGAATGGTTATTTAAACAGTTGAAAGAAAAAAGAGATGGTTAAATAAAGGAGGAAATACTATCTGATAAAAGCACTTTTGTCCAAAGATTTGTTGGTGTTGATAAACTTGTTCCTCTCCACTTCACCCAGGTTTGAAGTAAAAACTTCATAGGCCCATTCTGAAATGACGTTTACCAGCCCCAGGTCCTCATGTTTGACTGAGCTCCCCAAATGGTTGCTGACTTTGTTTGAGTCCCCAGGTGAGCAGAAATGAGTGAAGAAGCAGGAGAAAGCAGCTCCGTGCGAGAGAGACCTGCACGTCCAAGTTCTCCTGAGAAACCAAGTGAGAAGGAACTGAAGCAAATGAAACGGCTGGACCGGCAGTTAAAACAGCTGTCATTGCAAAATCCCGGGCCTCAGGTAGCCAACTTTAACCCTAAAATACGGCAGCTGATGAAGAAAGGGCAAAGGCCAACGAAGAATGAGTGTGTTCCTGTAAAAGGCGACGTCAACACGTATGACCAAAGGGCAGGCTCACCTTCAATCAGGCTGACCTGTGTGACTGCCTCGATGAAGACTGCCCGGGTTGCTTCTACCCGTGCCCCAAGTGTAACTCCACCAAGTGCGGGCCCACTTGCCGCTGCAACCGCCGCTGGGTCTACGACAGCATAGTCGATGAGAGTGGGGAGGTCATCAGCAAGATGCCATTCGACCTCTCCAACTCAGGAGCAGCCCTCCAGGCTGATCAATTTTCTCTTCTCTGCACTTACACCAGCCTCTTTCTCCTGGGTGCATTTTAGGACTGGGGGAAAAAAGTTTTAGAAATATAGTTTAGACTAGTTAGTGTTCTCTGAAGCCATAGAACCCTGTGTAATGCACTGTCCTTCTCTAACCTTCCTGCTGTGATGACTCAGATTCCTCCCCTGGTAACCAGCAACTCCATTGCTACTCTGCTCTCAGGTTAAAAATCCCTTTCCTCTTTGCTGGTACCTTAGGAGATGGAGTTTTAGAATTCTGAGCTGAGAGCTTCTCTTGACATAGAACATATGTTTACAATAACTAGTTACCATTAGGATCTTACACATCATCAATTCTAAATCAGAATTGCTATTTGGATTGACTTGGCACTGCATACTCATAGTCTCATGGTTTTAGTGTTACTGTTTTAACAATATTAAATTAAAATTGTGGTCTTTAAAAAAAAAAAAAAAAAACCTTTAATAGGCCCCATGGCCATGTAGCCCCACATATGAGCACAAAAGCAGAGATTCAATTTAAGTGATATCCAAAATGCCAACTGGAAGCAGACTTCAAAGGACAAATTTTAATCTAATTTTTACATAGAAATGATTTAAAAGCATTTTTTGGTGGCGAAGGTTACCAGCCACACAGAACTGGCCAAAGTGGTACAGGAATTCCTAAGGCCTAAGATGCATTTGGTCTTAGAGGTATAGGATTTAAGGAAATTCATCTAGAGTTTCTGCTGACCTCAGTGAAGATACCATCTCAGAAGACTGATGTGAAACATCTGGGCCAGGTTTGGCAGCTATTGTGCAAAACTGTTTTTAGGGAAAATCTCTATGAAAATGTTCACACCCACAGCGTCATCGGGAAAGTTTCTCTTCAGTCATCTTTGATACCAAGTTTTATTCAAATGATCTATCTGTAAGGAGAAAATTGCTTTTTCCACTTTTCCCGTTTACGTCTCATGAACATTTAATTGCTTTTTCTGAAGCTTTGGATTCAGCACAATGAGACTTTCCACTAAACACAGTTGTGCAGGCACTGGCTGAGGCTACAGAAATAATGGGCTGAAAATAGACAGAAGGCCCCTATCTCTATCCCACCAAATGGCTATGTATGTTTTACCCACTAGAAAATATTCACCTGAGACCAGTTTTGCCTCTGACTAACTCACCCAAAATCTCTGTGTGGCAAATTCATTAATAAAAAGCATTTAATTTTCCTTACTTTGATTTTTATGTGTGTGTGAAAGTGCGTTTGTTTTAGACCCAAGAGAGAAAAAAATAACACCTTTTTCCCCCTTCCTGAAGCAAATCCATGTTTTGTTCTTGGGTAAACACCAATCACTTTCCATCAGAAATTCCTGATAGTGATATTAGGTTCGTAGAAAAGTTTTGCCTCATTATTCATTTA
>CAKJTW010000792.1:0-17815 GCA_917880005.1 Nanger dama
GGTAGGGTTTAGAGTTAGGGTTGGGGTAATGGTTGGGGTTTAGGGTTAGGGTTAGGGTTAGGTTTAGGGTTATGGTTACGGTTAGGGTTTAGGGGTTAGAGTTAGGGTTAGGGGTTGGGGTTAGGGGTTAGGGGTTGGAATTGGGGTTAGGGTTAGGGTTAGGGTTTAGAGGTTAGGGTTGAGGGTTAGGGTTTGGGGTTAGGGTTAGGGTTTAGGGTTAGGGTTAGGGTTTAGGGTTAAGGTTAGGGTTAGGGTTTAGGGTTAGGGATAGGGTTAGGGTTTAGGGGTTAGGGTTAGGGTTGGGGTTCAGGGGTTAGGGTTAGGGTTAGGGTTAAGGTTGGGTTAGGGGTTGGGGTTAGGGTTGGGTTTAGGGTTGGGGTTAGGGTTAGGGGTTAGGGTTAGGTTGGGTTAGGGTTATGGATGGGGTTTAGGGGTTAGGTTAGGGTTAAGGTTAGGGTTAGAGTTCAGGGTTAGGGTTAGGGTTAGGGTTAGGGTTTAGGGTTAGGGTTAGGGTTTAGGGTTAAGGTTAGGGTTAGGGTTTAGGGTTAGGGTTAGGGTTAGGGGTTTAGGGTTGGGAGCTAGGGTTAGGGGTTAGGGTTAGGGTTTAGGGTTAGGGTTAGGGTTAGGATTAGGGTTAAGGTTGAGGTTAGGGTTAGGGTTCGGGTTAGGGGTTAGGGTTGGGGTTTAGTTTAGGCTTAGGGATAGGGTTAGGGTTAGGGATAGGTTTGGGGTTACTGGGTGGGGTAGGGGTAGGGAGTGCGGTTAGGGTTAGGTTTAGGAGTTAGGGTTAGGGTTTAGGGTTAGGGTTAGGGGTTGGGTTAGGGGTTCGGGGTTAGGGTTAGGGTTAGTGTTAGGGTTCGGGTTAGGGGTTAGGGTTAGGGATAGGGTTCGGGATCGGGATAGGGTTAGGGTTAGGGTTAGAATTAGGGTTAGGAGTTAGGGGTTTGGTTTAGGGTTAGGGTTAGGGGTTAGGGTGAGTGTGAGGTGTGCGGGTGAGGGTTGGGGTTAGGGGTTAGGCCTAGGGTTAGTGTTAGTGTTTGGTGTTATGTTTAGGGATAGAGTTAAGTAGGGATAGGGTGGGGGTTGGGGTTAGGGTTAGGGATAGTGTTAGGGTTAGGTTATGGTTAGGGATGAGGGTTAGGGTTAGGGTTAGGTTTGGGGGTTAGGGTTAGGGAAAGAGTTTAGGCTTAGGATATATGTTAGGGTTAAAGTTAGGGTTAGGGTCGGGGTTAGGCCTGGGGCTAGGGTTTTGGTTAGGGTAGGGGTTAGGGTAGGGTTGGTGTTGGGGTTAAGTTTAGGGTTAGGTTAGGGTTAGGGTTAGGGTTAGGGTTAGGTGTTAGGATTAGGGTTGGGGTTAGGGTTGGGTAGGGGTTAGGGTTAGGGTTGGGGATAGGTTTGGGGTTAGGGTTAGTGTTAGCGTTACTCTTGGGTTTAGGGTTAGAAGAGATTTAGGGGTTGGGGTTAGGGGTTAGGGTTAGGGTTAGGGTTTGGTTTAGGGTTAAGGTTGGGGTTAGGGTTAGGGTAAGTGTTACTCTTAGGTTTGGGTTAAGGTTAGGTTTAGGGTTAGGGTTAGGGGTTAGGGTTAGTGATTTGGGTTTGGGATATGGTTTGGTTAGGGGTTAGGGTTGGGGTTAGCGTTACTCTGAGGTTTGGGTTTAGAAGGGGTTTAGGGTTAGGGTTGGGGTGGGGGTTAGGGTTTGGGTTGGGGATAGGTTTGGGGTTAGGGTTAGGGTTAGCGTTACTCTTGGGTTAGGGTTAGAAGATTTGGGGTTAGGGTTGGGGGTTGGGGTTAGGTTCAGGGGTTTTGTTTGGGGTTAAGTTTGGGGTTAGGGTTAAGGTAAGTGTTACTCTTGGGTTTAGGGTTAGGGTTAGGGGTTAGGGTTAGTGTTAGGGTTAGGTATTAGGGTTAGGGGTAAGGGTTAGAGGGTTAGTGTTATTGTTAGGGGTTAGGGTTAGGGTTGAGGTTAGGGTTAGGGGTTAGGGTTAGGGTTTAGGGTTAGGGGTTATCATTGGGGTTAGGGGTTAGGTTAGGTTTAGCGTTATGGTTAGTGTTAGGGTTAGGGTAGGGTTTAGGATTAGGGGTTAGGGATACGGTTAGGCGTTAGGGTTAGGGGTTATGGTTAGTGTTAGGATTAGGGTTAGGGGTTAGCGATAGGGTTAGTGTTAGGGGTTATCATTAGGGTTAGGGTTAGGGTTAAGGTTGGTGTTGGGGTTAGGGTTGAGGTTGAGGTTAGTGTTGGGACTTGAGGTTGGGGTTAGGGGTTGGGATTATGGTTCGGTTTAGGGTTGGGGTTGGGGTTAGTGTTAGGGTTGGTGTTAGTGGTTAGGTTTAGGGTTAGGATTGGGGGTTTAAATTAGCCTTGGGGTTGGGGTTAGAGTTAGTCTTGGGTTACTGTTAGGGTTAGGGTTGGTGTTAGGGTTGGGTTTAGCGTTAGTGTGGGTTTATGGTTCTGGCTAGGAATAGGTTTAGGACTAGGGCTGTGCTAGGCGCTAGGGGTTGGGCTAGGGTTAGGGCTAGGGTTTGGGTTAGTGTTTGGTGTTATGTTTGGGGTTAGATTTAGGAGTAGGGATAGGGTGAGGGGTTGGGGTTAGGGTTAGGTTTAGGGTTGGTGTTACTCTTGGGTTTATGGTTACAAGGGGTTTGGGGTTAGGGTTATGGATGGGGCTTAGGGTTAGGGTTGGTGTTGGGGTTGGGGTTATGATTGGGGTTTGGTTTAGGGTTAGGGTTGGGTTTGGGTTTAGGGTTAGCATTACTCTTAGTTTTAAGGTAAAAGGGGTTTTAGGGTTACGGTTAGGGTTTAGGGGTTAGGGTTATTGTTAGGGTTTGGCTTGGGGTTAGGGTTTGGTTTAGAGTTAGGATTAGGGTTGGGGTTTGGTTTAGGGTTGGGGTTAGTGTTAGGGTTAGCATTACTCTTAGGTTTAGGGTTAGAAAGGTTTTGGGTGAGGGTTGGGGTTAGGGGTGAGGGTTGGGTGAGGGTTAGGTTTAGGGTTATTGTTTCGTTTGGGGTTGGGTTTGGTGTTGGTGTTTGGGGTTAGCGTTAGGGTTGGGGTTACAGTTAGGGTTGGGTTTGGGTTTAGGGTCGGTGTCGGGGTCGGGGGTCAGGGTAATTGTTGGGGTTAGCGTTAGGGTTACCATTAGCGTTAGGGTTAGCGTTGGCTTTAGGGTTAGGGGTTGGGGTTAGTGTTAGGAATAGGGTTGGGGTTTAGCGTTAAGGTTGGGTTTAGGGCTAAGGTTGGGGTTGGGGTTGGGTTGAGGTTGAGGTTAGGGTTGGGACTGGGGTTGGGGTTAGGGTTGGGATTGTGGTTGGGTTTAGGGTTGGGTTTGGGATAGGGTGAGGGTTGGGGTTAGAGTTAGGGTTAGGATTGGGGTTGAGGTTAGCGTTGGGGTTGGGGTTGGGGTTGGTGTTGGGTTACAGTTGGGGTTAGGGTTGGTGTTAGGGTTAGTTTAGGGTTAGGGTTAGGTTTGGGGTTAGTTTAGGGTTAGGGGTTAGGGTTAGGGTTAGGGTTAGTGTTAGGGTTAGGGTTAGGGGTTAGGGTTCGTGTTAGGGTTCGTTTAGGGTTAGGGTTAGGGTTCGGGTTCGGGTTAGGATTCGGGGTTAGGGTTAGCATTCGTGTTAGGGTTAGTTTAGGGTTAGTGTTAGGTTTAGGGTTAGGGTTTGTGTTAGGGTTGGGGTTAGGGTTAGGGTTAGGGTTTGGGTTAGGGGTTAGGATTGGGGTTGGGTTTGGGTTAGAGTTAGGGTTAGGGTTAGGGTTAGGATTAGGGAGGGTTAGGGTTTGGTTTAGGGTTAGGGGTGGGTTAGGGTTAGGGGTTGGTTAGGGTTCGGGTTATGGGTTGGGGTTAGGGTTAGGGTTAGGGTTAGGGGTTAGGGTTAGGGTTTGGGTTTAGGGTTAGGGTTGGGGTTAGGTTCGGGTTAGGGGTTAGGGTTGAGTGTTAGGATTAGGGTTAGGGGTTAGGGTTAGGGTTAGTGTTAGGGGTTATCGTTAGGGGGTTGGGTTAGGGTTTAAGGGTTGGGTTTGGGTTAGGGTTGAGGTTGAGGTTAGTGTTGGGACTTGGGTTGGGGTTACTGTTGGGTTGTGGTTGGGTTTAAGGTTGGGGGTTGGGATTAGGGTTAGGGTTGGGGTTAGGGTTAGGGTTAGGGTTAGGATTGGGGTTGAAATTAGCCTTGGGTTTGGGGTTAGAGATAGTGTTGGGTTACAGTTAGGTGTTAGGGTTGGTGTTAGGGGTTAGTTTAGCGTTAGTGTTAAGTTTATGGTTCGGGCTGGGATAGGTTTGGGACTAGGGCTAGTGCTAGCGCTAGGGATTGGGATAGGGTTAGGGCTGGGGTTAGGGTTGGTGTTTGGTGTTATGTTTGGGGTTAGAGTTAAGTGTAGGGATAGGGTGAGGGGTTGGGGTTGGGTTTAGGGTTAGGGATAGTGTTAGGGTTAAGGTTAGGGTTAGGGATGAGGGTTGGGGTTTGGGGTTGGGTTTTGGGGTTAGGGTTGTTGGGAAGAGTTTGGGCTTAGGATATGTGTTAGGGTTATAGTTAGGGTTGGGGTTAGGGGTTAGGCCTAGGGGCTAGGGTTTGGGGTTAGGGGTAGGGTGAGGGTGGGGTTGGTGTTGGGGTTGGGTTTAGGGTTAGGGTTAGCATTACTATTGGGTTTATTGTTGGGTTTGGGGTTGGGTTTGGGGTTTAGGGTTGGGGTTAGGGATTTAGGGGTTAGGATTAGGGTTAGGGTTACGGTTGGGCTAGTAGTTATGGTTAGGGTTGGGGATAGGTTTAGTGTTAGGGTTAGGGTTAGCGTTACTCTTGGGTTTAGGGTCAGAGGAGATTTGGGGTTAGGGTTAGTGGTTGGGGTTAGGGTTAGTGTTTGTTTCAGGGGTTGAGGTTAGGGTCAGGGGTTAGGGGTAAGTGTTACTCTTAGGGTTTAGGGTTAAGGTTATGGTTAGGGTTATAGTTAGGAGTTAGGGTTAGTGATTAGGGTTAGGGTTAGGTTTGGGGTTAGGGTTAGGGTTCGGATTAGGGTTAGCGTTACTCTTAGATTTGGGGTTAGTTAGGTTTAGTGTTCGGGTTAGGATTAGGGATAGGGTTAGGTTTAGGGGTGTTGGTTAGGGTTAGTGTTAGGGCTAGGTTTAGGGTTTGGTTTAGGGGTTAGGGTTAGTGTTTGGGTTAGCGTTACTCTTGGGTTTAGTGTTAGAAAGGTTTGGGGTTAGGGGTTAGGGTTTAGGGGTTAGGGGTTAAGGTTAGGGTTAGGTTTAGGGTTAGGGGTTTGGTTTAGGGTTAGGGTTAGTGTTAGTGTTTAGGGTTAGCGTTAGGTTTAGGGTTACTGTTAGGGTTAGGTTTAGGTTTAGGGCCAGGGTCAGGGGTCAGGGTGAGGGTGGTGTTATGGTTAGCGTTAGGGTTACCATTAGCGTTAGGGTTAGCGTTAGGTTTGGGGGTAGGGGTTAGGGTTAGTGTTAGGAATAGGGTTGGGGTTTAGCGTTAGGATTAGGGTTAGGGATAAGTTTGGGGTTGGGGTTGGGTTGAGGGTTGAGGTTGGGGTTCGGACTGGGGTTGGGGTTGGGGTTGGGATTGTGGTTGGGTTTAGGGTTGGGTTTGGGGTTAGGGTGAGGTTGGGGTTAGAGTTAGGGTTAGGATAGGGTTTGAAGTTAGCGTTGGGGTTGGGGTTAGGGTTAGTGTTGGGTTACAGTTAGGGTTAGGGTACGTGTTAGGGTTAGTTTGGGGTTAGTGTTAGGGTGGTTAGGGTTCGTGTTAGGGTTAGTTTAGGGTTAGTGTTAGGGTTAGGATTAGGGTTAGGGGTGTTGGGTTCGGGTTAGGGTTCGGGTCAGGGTTAGGGTTAGGGTTCGTGTTAGGGTTAGGGTTCGAGGTTAGGTTTGGGGTTCTTGTTGGGGTTAGGTTTAGGGTTAGTGTTAGGGTTGGGGTTAGGGTTGGGTTCGGGTTAGGGTTAGGGTTAGGGTTAGGGTTGGGGTTAGGGTTTGGGGTTAGGGTTAGGGTTAGGTTAGGTTTAGGGTTAGGGGTTAGGGTTAGGGTTGGGGTTGGGGTTAGGGTTAGGGGTTAGGGTTTAGGATTAGGGTCAGGGTTAGGGTTAGGGTTAGGGTTAGGAGTTAGGGTTAGTGTTAGGATTAGGGTTAGGGGTTAGCGTTAGGGTTAGTGTTAGGGGTTATCGTTAGGTTTAGGGTTAGGGTTAAGGTTGGGGTTGGGGTTAGGGTTGAGGTTGAGGTTAGTGTTGGGACTTGGGTTGGGGTTAGGGTTGGGATTGTGGTTGGTTCAGGGTTGGGGTTGGGGGTTGGGTTTGGGGTTAGGGTTGGGGTTGGATTGTTAGCCTTGGTGTTGGGGTTAGGTTAGTGTTAGTGTTGGGTTACGGTTAGGGTTAGTTTAGCGTTAGTGTTAAGTTTATGGTTCGGGCTAGGGATAGGTTTAGGACTAGGGCTAGTGCTAGCGCTAGGGATTGGGCTAGGGTTAGGGTTAGTGTTTAGTGTTATGTTTGGGGTTAAAGTTAAGAGTAGGGATAGGGTGAGGGGTTATGGTTAGGGTTGGGGTGAGGGATAGTGTTGGGGTTAAGGTTGGGGTTAGGGATGAGGGTTAGGGTTAGGGTTGGGTTTTGGGGTTAGGGTTAGGGAAAGAGTTTGGGCTTAGGATATGTGTTAGGGTTATAGTTAGGGTTAGGGTTGGAGTTAGGCCTAGGGCTGGGGTTAGGGTTAGGGTAGGGTTAGGGTAGGGTTGGTGTTGTGGTTGGGTTTGGGGTTAAGGTTAGCATTACTATTAGGTTTGTTGTTAGGTTTAGGGTTGGGTTTGGGGTTAGGGTTAGGGTTAGGGTTAGGGGTTAGGATTAGGGTTAGGGTTGGGGTTGGGGTAGGGGTTGGGGTTAGGGTTGGGGATAGGTTTGGGGTTGGGGTTAGGGTTAGTGTTACCCTTAGGTTTAGGGTTAGAAGATTTGGGGTTGGGGTTAGGATTTGGTTTAGGGTTAAGGTTTGGGTTAGGGTTAGGGTAAGTGTTACTCTTAGGTTTAGGATTAGGGGTTGGGGTTGTTGGGTTAGGGTTAGGGGTTGGGGTTGGGGTTAGGGGTTTGGTTTAGGATTAGGGTTGGGGTTAGGGTTGGCGTTACTCTTAGGTTTAGGTTTAGAAGAGGTTTAGGGTTCGGGTTAGGATTAGGGATAGGGTTAGGGTTAGTGGTGTTGGTTAGGGATAGTGTTAGGTTTAGTTTTGGGTTTTGGTTTGGGGTTGCAGGTTGGATTAGGGTTTGGTTTGGGGTTAAGGTTGGGGTTAGGTTTGGGGTTAGCATTACTCTTGGGTTTAGGGTTACAAGAGTTTGGGGTTAGGGTTAGGGTGGGGCTTAGTTTGGGTTAGTGTTGGGGTTAGGGTTATGTTTGGGGTTTGGTTTGGGGTTAGGGTTAGGGTTGGGTTTAGGGTTAACGTTACTCTTAGTTTTAGGGTGGGAAGAGGTTTGGGGCTACGGTTGGGGTTAGCGGTTTGGGTTAGTGTTGGGTTGGGGCTTAGGGTTGGGGTTTGGTTTAGGTTTAGGATTAGGGTTGGGGGTTTGGTTTAGGGTTAGGGGTTAGTGTTAGGGTTGGCGTTACTCTTAGGTTTAGGGTTAGAAAGGTTTGGGGTTAGGGTTAGGGTTAGGGGTTAGGGTTAAGGTAAGGGTTGGGTTTAGGGTTAGGGTTTGGTTTAGGGTTAGGGTTAGTGTTGGTGTTTGGGGTTAGCGTTGGGGGTTAGGGTTAATCTTAGGGTTAGGTTTGGGGTTTAGGGTCAGGGTCGGGGTCAGGATCAGTGTATTGTTGGGATTAGCGTTGGGGTTACCATTAGCGTTAGGGTTAGCATTAGGTTTAGGGTTAGGGGTTGGGGTTAGTGTTAGGAATAGGGTTTGGGTTTAGCGTTGGGGTTGGGGTTAGGGCTAAGGTTGGGGGTTGGGTTTGGGTTGTAGGGTTGAGGTTGGGGTTGGGACTGGGGTTGGGGTTAGGGTTGGGATTGTGGTTGGGTTTAGGGGTTGGGTTTGGGGTTAGGGTGAGGGTTAAGGTTAGGGTTAGGGGTTGGGTTGGGGGTGGGGTTGGGGTTACGGTTAGGGTTTGAGTTAGGGTTGGGGTTTAGGGTTAGGGTTAGGGTTAGGGTTGGGTTTAGGTTTAGGTTTAGGGGTTAGGGATAGTGTTAGGATTAGGGTTAGGGGTTGGGGTTGGGGTTAGTGTTAGGGGGTTATCGTTAGGGTTAGGGTTAGGGGTTAAGTTGGGGTTGGGGTTATGGTTGAGGTTGAGGTTAGTGTTGGGACTTTGGTTAGGGGTTAGGGTTGGGATTGTGGTTGGGTTTAGTGTTGGGGTTGGGGTTAGGGTTAGGGTTGGTGTCTGGTTAGGTTTAGGGTTAGGACTGGGGTTGAAATTAGCCTTGGGGTTGGGGTTACAGTTAGTGTTGGGTTACAGTTAGGGTTATGGTTGGTGTTAGGGTTAGGTTAGCGTTAGTGTTAAGTTTATGCTTCGGGCTTGGGATAGGTTTAGGACTAGGGCTAGTGCTAGCACTAGGGATTGGGCTAGGGGTTGGGGCTAGGATTAGGGTTAGTGTTTGGTGTTGTGTTTGGGGTTAGGGTTAAGTGTCGGATAGGGTGAGGTGTTGGGGTTAGTGTTAGGGTTAGGGACAGTGTTAGAGTTAGGGTTAGGGTTAGGGATGAGGGTTAGGGTTAGGGTTAGGTTTTGGGGTTAGGGTTAGGGAAAGAGTTTAGGCTCAGGATATGTGTTAGGGTTATAGTTAGGGTTAGGGTTTAGAGTTAGGCCTGGGGCTAGGGTTAGGGTTAGGGTAGGGTTGGGGGTAGGGTTGGTGTTGGGGTTGGGGTTTGGGATAAGGTTACATTACTATTAGGTTTATAGTTAGGTTTGGGGTTTTGGGGTTAGGGTTAGGGTTAGGGGTTAGGATTGGGTTTAGGTTTAGGGTTGGGGTAGGGGTAGGGTTAGGGTTGGGGATAGGTTTAGGGTTAGGGTTTAGGGTTAGCGTTACTCTTGGGTTTAGGGTTAGAAGGATTTGGGGTTAGGGTTGGGGGTTAGGGGTAAGGTTAGGGTTTGGTTTGGGGTTAAGGTTAGGGTTAGGGGTTAGGGTTAGTGTTACTCTTAGGTTTGAGGGTTAGGGGTTAGGGTTAGGGGTTAGGGGTTTAGGGTTAGGGTTGGGGTTGGATTTATGGTTATGGTTAGGGTCGGGGTTAGCGTTCTCTTGGGTTTAGGTTTAGAAGAGGTTTAGGGTTCGGGTTGGGGTTAGGGTTAGGGTTAGGTTTAGTGGTGTTGGTTAGGAGGATAGTGTTAGGGTTAGTTTTGGGGTTTGGTTTAGGGTTAGGGTTAGTTGGGTTTGGGGTTTGGTTTAGGGTTAGGGTTAGGGTTAGGTTTGGGGTTACTGTTACGCTTAGGTTTAGGGTTTACAAGAGGTTTACGGTTAGGGTTAGGGTAATGGGGTTAGGGTTAGGGTTAGTGTTGGGGTTAGGGTTAGGGTTAGGGTTGAGGGTTAGGTTTTGGTTTAGGGTTAGGGTTAGGGTTAGGGTTGGCGTTACTCTTAGGTTTAGGGTTAGAGTTAGGTTTAGGGTTCGGGTTGGGGTTAGGGTTAGGGTTGGGTTAGGAGTGTTGGTTAGGGATAGTGTTAGGGTTAGGTTTAGGGTTTGGTTTAGGGTTAGGGTTAGGGTTAGGTTTAGGGTTTGGTTTAGGGTTAGGGTTAGGGTTTGGTTTAGGGTTAGTGTTACTCTTGGGTTTAGGGTTAGAAGGGGTTTGGGGTTGGGGTTAGGGATAGGGCTTAGGGGTTGGGGTTAGTGTTGGGGCTGGGGTTATGTTTGGGGTTTGGTTTGGGTTTAGGGTTAGGGTTAGGTTTAGGGTTAGCGTTACTCTTGGGTTTAGGGTTAGAAGAGGTTTGGGATTACGGTTAGGGTTGGGGTTTAGGGTTAGTGTTAGGGGTTAGGTTTAGGGTTGAGGGTTTGGTTTAGGGTTAGGATTAGGGTTGGGGTTTGGTTTAGGGTTGGGGGTTAGTGTTGGGGGTTAGCGTTACTCTTAGGTTTAGGGTTAGAAAGGTTTGGGGTTAGGGTTAGGGTTAGGGGTTGGGGTTAAGTTTAGGGTTAGGTTTGGGTTGGGGTTTGGTTTAGGGTTAGGGTTGGGTTAGTGTTACTGTTTGGGGTTAGCGTTGGGGTTAGGGGTTACTGTTAGGGTTAGGTTTAGGTTTGGGGTCAGGGGTCAGGGGTCAGGGTCAGGGTAGTGGTGTTAGGGTTAGCGTTAGGGTTACCATTAGCGTTAGGGTTAGCGTTAGGTTTAGGGTTAGTGGTTAGGGTTAATGTTAGGAATAGGGTTAGGGTTTAGCGTTAGGGTCAGGGTTAGGGCTGAGGTTGGGGTTGGGGTTGGGTTGAGGTTGAGGTTAGGGTTGGGACTGGGGTTGGGGTTAGGCTTGGGATTGTGGTTTGGTTTAGGGTTGGGTTTGGGGTTAGGGTGAGGGTTGGGGTTAGGGTTAGGGTTGGGATTGGGATTGAGGTTAGCGTTGGGGTTGGGGGTTAGGGTTAGTGTTGGGTTACAGTTAGGGTTGGGGTTCGTGTTAGGGTTAGTTTAGGGTTAGTGTTAGGGTTAGGGTTGGGTTTCGTGTTAGGGTTAGTTTAGGGTTAGTGTTACTGTTAGGGTTAGTGTTAGGGATCGTGTTAGGGTTCGTGTTAGGGTTAGGGTTATGGTTCGGTTTGGGGTTAGGGTTCGGGTTAGGATTGGGGTTCGTGTTAGGGTTAGTTGGGGGTTAGTGTTAGGGTTAGGGTTCGGGTTGGGGTTAGTGTTAGGGTTAGGGTTAGGGTTTGGGTTAGGGGTTGGGGCTCGGGTTCGGTTTGGGTTAGGGTTTGGGTTATTGTTAGGATTAGGGGTGGGTTGGGGGTTAGGTTTAGGGTTAGGGGTGGGTGAGTGTTAGGGTTAGGGTTAGGATTGGGTTTGGGGTTAGGGGTTAGTGTTAGGGTTAGGGTTGGGTTTAGGTTTAGGGTTAGTGTTAGGGTTAGGGTTGGGGTTAGGGTTAGGTTTCGGGTTGGGGGTTGGGGTTAGTGTTAGGATTAGTATTAGGGGTTATGGTTATGGTTAGGGTTAGGGGTTATCGTTAGGATTAGGGTTAGGGTTAAGTTTGGGGTTGGTGTTAGGGTTGAGGTTGGGGTTAGTGTTGGGACTTGGGTTGGGGTTAGGGTTGGGACTATTGTTGGGTTTAGGGTTGGGGTTGGAGTTAGGGTTAGGGTTGGGGTTGGGGTTAGTTTTGGGTTAGGATTGGGGTTGAAATTGGCCTTGGGGTTGTTGTTAGAGTTGGTGTTTGGTTACAGTTAGGGTTAGGGTTGGTGTTAGGGTTGGTTTAGCGTTAGTGTTAAGTTTATGCTTCAGGCTAGGGATAGGTTTGGGACTGGGGCTAGTGCTGGCGCTAGGGGTGGACTAGGGGTTAGTGCTGGGGTTAGGGGTTAGTGTTTGGTGTTATGTTTGGGGTTAGAGTTTAGTGTGGGGATAGGGTGAGGGGTTAGGGTTATGGTTGGGATTAGGGATAGTGTTATTTTTAAGGTTAGGGTTAGGGATGAGGGTTAGGGTTAGGGTTGGGTTTTGGGGTTGGGGTTAGGGGAAAGTGTTTAGGCTCAGGATATGTGTTGGGGTTATAGTTGGGGTTAGGGTTAGAGTTGGGCCTAGGACTAGGGTTAGGGGTTAGGGTAGGGTTAGGGTAGGGTTGGTGTTGGGGTTGGGTTTGGGGTTAAGATTAGCATTACTATTAGGTTTATTGTTGGGTTTGGGGTTAGGTTGAGGGTATGGGGTTGGGGTTGGGGTTGGAGCTTAGGATTGGGGTTAGGTTTAGGGTTGGGGTAGTGGTTAGGGTTGGGGTTGGGGATAGGTTTGGGGTTGGGGTTGGGGTTAGCGTTACTCTTGGGTTTAGGGTTAGGAGAGGTTTGGGGTTAGGGGTTGGGGGTTCGGATTAGGGTTGGGTTTGGTTTATGGTTAGCTTAGGGTTCGGGTTAGGGTTAGGGTTACTCTTGGGTTTAGGGTTAGGGTTGGGGTTGGGTTAGGGTTAGGGGTTAGGGTTAGGGTTGTTAGTGTTGGGGTTTGGTTTAGGGTTAGGGTTTAGGGTTTGGGGTTAGGGTTCTCTTGGGTTTAGGGTTAGGGTTTAGGGTTGGGGGTTAGGGTTAGGGTTAGGGTTAGGGGTGCGGTTAGGGTTAGGTGTTAGGGTTAGGTTTGGGGTTTGGTTTAGGGTTAGGGTTGGGTTTAGGGTTTGGTTTGGGGTTTAGGGTTAGGGTTAGGTTTGGGGTTAGCGTTACTCTTAGGTTTAGGGTTACAAGGGGTTTGGGGTTGGGGTTAGGGGTTAGGGGTTGGGGTTTGGTTTAGGGGTTAGGGTTGGGGTTAGGGTGTTGGGTTTAGGGTTAGGGTTAGTGTTGGGGTTAGAGTTGGGGTCTGGGCTTAGGGTTTAGTGTTAGGAGTTTGGGGTTGGGGGTTTGGGTTAGGGTTAGGGTTAGGGTTAGGGTTATGTTGTGTTGGTTTAGGGTTAGTGTTTAGGTTGGGTTAGGGTTGTAGGGTTAGGGTTTGTGTTGGTTAGGGTTAGGGTTAGGTTTAGGGGTTTGGTTTAGGGTTGGGGTTAGGTTTGGGTTTGGTTTAGGTTAGGGTTTGGGGTTAGGGGTTAGGGTTTGGGTTGGGGTTAGGGTTAGGTTTAGGGTTAGGGGTGGGTTGGGATTAGGGTTAGGGTTAGGGGTGGGTTGGGGTTAGGGGTTAGGTTTGGGGTTAGTGTTAGGGGTTAGGGTTAGGGTTAGGTTTGGGTTAAGTTTAGGTTAGCGTTACTCTTAGGTTTAGGGTTACAAGTTGGGTTTAGGTTTAGGGTTAGGAATAGGGCTTGAAGTTAGGGTTAGTGTTGGGGTTATGGTTATGTTTGGGATTTGGTTTAGGGTTAGGGGTTAGGTTTGGGGTTAGTGTTACTCTTGGGTTTAGGGTAGAAGAGGTTTAAGGTTACGGTTGGGGTTAGGGGTTAGAGTTAGTGTTGGGGTTAGGCTTAGGGTTAGGGTTTGGTTTGGGGTTGGGGTTGGTGTTGGTGTTAGCGTTACTCTTGGGTTTAGGGTTAGAAAGGTTTGGGGTTAGGGTTGGGGTTAGGGGTTAGGTTTAAGGTAAGGGTTAGGTTTAGGGTTGGGGTTTGGTTTAGGGTTAGGGTTAGTGTTAGTGTTTGGGGTTAGCGTTAGGTTTGGGGTTACTGTTAGGGTTAGGTTTGGGTTTGGGGTCAGGGTCAGGGTAATTGTTGGGGTTAGGGTTGGGGTTAGGGTTAGGGTTAGTGTTAGGAATAGGGTTTGGCTTTGGCGTTTTGAGTTAGGTTTGGGGCTAAGGTTGGGGTTGGGGTTGGGTTGAGGTTGAGGTTAGTGTTGGGACTGGGGTTGGGGATAGTGTCGGGATTGTGGTTGGGTTTAGGGTTGGGTTTGGGGTTAGGGTGAGGGTTGGGGTTAGGGTTAGGGTTAGGATTGGGGTTGAAGTTAGCGTTGGGGTTGGGGTTAGGGTTAGTGTTGGGTTACAGTTAGGGTTAGGGTTGGTGTTGGGGTTAGTTTAGGGTTAGTGTTAGGGGTTAGAGTTAGGGTTCGTGTTTGGGATAGTTTAGGGTTAGTATTAGGGTTAGGGTTAGGGTTGGGGTTCGTGTTAGGGTTAGGGGTTATGGTTCAAGGTTAGGGTTAGGTTTCGGGTTTGGTGAGGTTCGTTTAGGGGTTTGTCTAGGGTTAGTGTTAGGGGTTAGGGTTAGGGTTAGGGTTCGTGTTGGGTTTGGGGTTAGGGTTAGGGTTCGGGTTAGGTTTAGGGGTTCGGGTTGGGGTTAGGTTAGGGTTCGGGTTCGGGATAAGGTTAGCATAGGATTAGGGTTAAGTAAGTGTTAGGTGTGGGTTGGGGTTGGGTTTAGGGTTCGGTTTAGGTTATAGGGTTGGGGTTAGGGTTAGTGGTTAGGATTAGGGTTAGGGTTACGGTTGGGGTAGGGGTTAGTGTTAGGGATGGGGATAGGTTTAGGTTTGGGGTTAGGGGTTAGCGTTACTCTTGGGTTTAGGGTTAGAATAGATTTAGGGTTAGGGTTAGGGTTAGGGTTAGGGATAGTGATTGGGTTGGGGTTAGGGTTAGGGATGAGGGTTAGGGTTGGGGTTAGGTTTTGCGGTTGGGGTTAGGGAAGAGTTTAAGCTTAGGATATGTGTTGGGGTTATAGTTAGGGTTAGGGGTTGGGGTTAGGCCTAAGGCTAGGGTTAGGGGTTAGGTGTAGGGGTTATGGTAGGATTGGTGTTGGGGTTGGGTTTAGAGTTAAGGTTAGCGTTACTATTAGGTTTATTGTTAGGTTTGGGGTTATTTTTGGGGTTTAGGGTTAGGGTTACGGGTTGGGGGTTAGGATTAGGTTTAGTTTAGGGTTGGGGTAGGGTTTAAGGTTAGGGGTTAGGGGTGGGTTAGGGTTAGGGTTAGAGTTAGGGGTGGGTTGGGGTTAGGGTTAGGGGTTAGGGTTAGGTTTAGGGGTTTGGGTTGGGGTTATGTTTGGGATAGGGTTTAGGGTTAGGGGTTGGGGTAATGGATAGGTTTAGGGTTAGGGGTTGGGTTTAATGTTAGGGTTAGGGGTTAGGGGTTAGGGTTAGGGTTAGTGTTAGGGGTTATCGTTAGGGGTTAGGGTTAGTGTTAGGGGTTATCGTTAGGGTTAGGGGTTTGGGTTAGGGTGGGGGTTGGGGATATGGTTGAGGTTGATGTTAATGTTGGGACTTGGGTTGGGGTTAGGTTTGGGATTGTGGTTGGGTTTAGGGTTGGGGTTTGGATTAGGGTTGGGTTTGGGGTTATGGTTGGGTTTAGCGTTAGGATTGGGGTTGAAATTAGCTTGGGGTTGGGGTTAGAGTTAGTGTTGTGGTACAGTTATGGTTAGGGTTGGTGTTAGGGTTAGTTTAGCGTTAATGTTAAGTTTATGGTTCGGGCTAGGGATTGGTTTAGGACTAGGTCTAGTGCTAGCCCTAGGGATTGGGCTAGGGGTTGGGGCTAGGATTGGGGTTAATGTTTGGTGTTATGTTTAGGGTTAGAGTTAGGTGTGGACGGGTGAGGGTGGGGTTAGGGTTAGGGTTAGGGATAGTTTTAGGGTTAAGGTTATGGTTAGGGATGAGGGTTGGGGTTAGGTTTTTGGGTTAGGGTTGGGAAAAGAGTTTAGGCTTAGGATATGTGTTAGGGTTATAGTAAGGGTTAGGGTTAGAGTTAGGCCTAGGGCTAGGGGTTAGGGTTAGGGTAGGGTTGGGGTACGGTTGGTGTTGGGGTTGGGTTTGGGGTTAGGTTAGCATTACTATTAGGTTTATTGTTAGGTTTAGGGTTAGGTTTAGGGTTTAGGGTTGGGGTTAGGGTTAGGGGTTAGGATTAGGGTGAGGATAGGGTTGGGGTAGGCGTTAGGGTTAGGGTTGGGGATAGGTTTGGGATTAGGGTTAGGGTTAGTGTTACTCTTGGGTTTGGGGTTAGAAGAGATTTAGGGTTGGGGTTGGGGGTTAGGGGTTGGGTTTAGGGAGGGTTTGGTTTGGGGTTTGGGTTAGGGTTAGGGTTAGTGTTACTCTTGGGTTTAGGGGTTAGGGTTGGGGTTAGGGTTAGGGTTGGGTTGGGGTTAGGGTTAGGGGTTGGTTTAGGGGTTAGGTTTAGTGTTAGGGTTAGGGTTACTCTTAGGTTTGGGGTTACAGGAAGTTTAGGGTTAGGGTTAGGGATTGGTTTAGGGTTAGGGTTAGTGTTAGGGTTAGTGTTACTCTTAGCTTTAGGGGTTACAAGAGGTTTAGGGTTAGGGTTAGGGATAGGGCTTAGAGTTGGGGTTTGTGTTGGGGTTAGGGTTATGTTTAGGGTTTGGTTTGGGGTTAGGGTTGGGATTAGGTTTGGGGTTGGCATTACTCTTAGGTTTAGTGAAAGAAGAGATTTGGGGGTTACGGTTGGGGTTGGGGTTAGGGGTTAGTGTTAGGGTGAGACTTAGGTTTGGGGTTTGGTTTAGGGTTGGGGTTTGGTTTAGGGTTAGTGTTAGGTTTAGCGTTACTCTTAGGTTTAGGGTTAGGAAAAGGTTTAAGGTAAGGGTTAGGGTTAAGTTAGGGTTAAGGTAAGGTTAGGTTTAGGGTTGGGGTTTGGTTTGGGGTTGGGGTTAGTGTTGGTGTTTAGGGTTAGGGTTAGGGTTGAGGTTGGGTTTGGGGTCAGGTGGGTCAGGGGTCAGTGTCAGGGTCAGGCTAATTGTTAGGGTTAGCATTAGGGTTACCATTAGCGTTAGGGTTAGCATTAGGTTTGGGGTTAGGGGTTGGGGTTGGTTTTAGGAATATGGTTAGGGTTTAGCGTTGGGGTTAGGTTTAGGGATAAGGTTGGGGTTGGGGTTGGGTTGAGGTTGAGGTTAGGGTTGGGACTGGGATTTGGGGTAGGGTTGGGATTGTGTTTGGTTTTAGGGTTGGGTTTGGGGTTAGGGTGAGGTTGGGATTAGAGTTAGGGGTTAGGATTGGGGGTTGAAGTTAGCGTTGGGGTTGGGATTAGGGTTAGTGTTGGGTTACAGTTAGGGTTAGGGTTCGTGTTAGGGTTAGTTGAGGGTTAGTGTTAGGGTAGGGTTGGGGTTCGGGGTATGGTTAAGGTTAGGGTTGAGGGGTGGGTTATGGTTAGGTTTAGGGTTAGGGGTGGGTAGGGTTAAGGTTAGGGTCAGGATTAGGGTTTGGGGTTAAAGTTAGGGTTAGGGTTAGGATTAGTTTTAGGGTTAGGGGTTAGGGTTAGTGTTAGGATTAGGGTTGGGTGTTAGGGTTAGGGGTTAGTGTTGGGGTTATTGTTGGGGTTTGGGTTTGGGTTAAGGTTGGGGTTGGAGTTAGGGTTGAGGTTGAAGTTAGTGTTGGGACTTGGGTTGGGGTTAGGGTTTGGATTGTGGTTGGGTTTAGGTTTGGGGTTGGGGTTAGGGGTTAGGGTTGGGGGTTAGGGGTTGGGTTTAGGGTTAGGATTGGGGTTGAAATTAGCCTTGGGGTTGGGGTTAGGGTTAGTGTTGGTTTACAGTTCTTGCTAGGGTTGGTGTTGGGGTTAGTTTAGCGTTAGTGTTAAGTATATGGTTCGGGCTGGGATAAGTTTAAGACTAGGGCTAGTGCTAGCGCAAGGGATTGGGCTAGGGTTAGGGCTGGGGGTTGGGGTTAGTGTTTAGTGTTATGTTTGGGTTTAGAGTTAAGTGTAGGGATAGGGTCAGGGGTTAGGGTTGGGGTTATGTTTGGGGATAGTGTTAGAGTTAAGATTAGGGTTAGGGATGAGGTTTGGGGTTAGGATTAGGTTTTGGGGTTGGGGTTAGGGAAAGAGTTTGGGCTTAGGATATGTGTTAGGGTTATAGATAGAGTTAGGGTTGGAGTTGGGCCTGGGGCTGGGGTTGGGGTTAGGGTAGGGTTAGGGTAGGGTTGGTGTTGGGACTAGATTTGGGGTTAAGGTTAGCATTGCTATTAGGTTTGTTGTTAGGTTTAGGGTTAGGGTTGGGATATAGGGTTGGGGTTAGGGTTAGGGGTTGGGATTATGGTGAGGGTTGGGTTGGGGTAGGGGTTAGGGTTATGGTTGGGGTTGGGTTTAGGGTTAGGGGTTGGGGTTAGCGTTACTCTTGGGTTTAGGGTTAGAAGATTTGGGGTTGGGGTTGGGGGTTAGGGTTGGGGTGAGGGGTTTGGTTTAGGGGTTAAGGATAGGGTTAGGGTTAGGGGTAAGTGTTATTCTTAGGTTTAGGGTTAGGGTTAGGGTTGGGGGTTGGGGGTTGGGGTTGGGGTGAGGTTGGGATTTGGTTTGGGGTTGGGGTTGGGGTTGGGGTTAGCGTTACTCTTGGGTTTAGGGTTAGAAGATGTTTGGGGGTTCGTGTTAGGGTTTGGGATAGGCTTAGGGTTAGGGGTGTTGGTTAGGGATAGTGTT
>CAKJTW010000793.1:0-17786 GCA_917880005.1 Nanger dama
TGGATCGAGAAGATCCCCTGGAGAAGGGAACAGATACACACTCTAATATTCTTGCCTGGAGAATTCCATGAAACTTTTGAGCTTCCCTGTGGCTTAGACGGTAAAGAATCTACCTGCATTGTGGGAGATCCAGGTTTGATTCCTGGGCTGGTAAGATACCTGGAGAAGGGACTGGCTACCCGCTCCATTATTCTTGCCTGGAGAATTCCATGGACAGAGGAGCCTAGTGGGGTGCACAGTCCATGAGGTTACAAAGAGTTGAACACAACCACACACATGCCCCATGCCTCTATTCTTTATCTGTTCCCTAAATTCTAGTTAATGTATCTTAGAATTATTAATTCAAAAGTGAGAAAAAATCTTTTGTCTGGAGAGATCATTAAGCATATAATGGAATTGGTGGAGGTGTAAATTAGTGTAACCTCTTAACACCTGAGCAATTAGGTGGCACTGTATTAATTGTAAATATATTTACCTTTTTGTTTTATTTTGGTTTTTGGCTATGCTTTGCAGGTTGTGGGATCTTAGTTCCCTGAAAGGATTGAACCTGGTCCCCAGCAGTGAAAGCACTGAGTCCTAACCATTGAACAAACAGGGAAGTCCTCATACACCCCTTGATCCCCTGGACGCAAATATGCAGTACAGAGCCATATGAATAAACAATGGAGAAAACCAATAAGGGAATAATATCTATAACATAGAGAACTCCTAAAACTGAACGTGAACAACCTGATTAGAACATGCACAAAGGACTTGAATGGACATTTCTACAGAGATACACAAATGTCCAACAAGTTAACGATGCTCAGCCTCACTAATCACTAGGGGAGTCAAGGATCACCTTGCCCTGTTAGGATGGCATACTACCTCAATATGTGTTTTTTATTTTTCAGAGTTACAGTTATTTAAGGTACTGTGCACGTATTGGAAACATGCTGGCAGTATGAAGAGATATCTGAATCTTAAAATAATAGTGTTTAAAATGTAGAATTGAATATTTTATGCTTTCCTTAATAAAGCAAAAAGTATTTAAACTTGAGTTGAAATTTTTATGGATATTAAAGAATGTGAAGTTTCACTTTTTAGTATCTTTATTAAAAAAATAAAAGGTAAATTTTGTCTCCTATAATGTTGCTATGTGAAGGTCAGTCTAAGGGGTTTCTTTAAATCTTGTTCAGGTATCATAGCAGTGGAGATGTTAACACAGTAAATGCTTTTCTGTAGTGAAACGGCAATCCGGCCTGTCTTTCTCAGTAGCCTTTAATTCTGTGTTTACCACATCATGTTTCTTTCTCTGTTTTGTTTGGAGAACAATTACTTTACAATCTTGTGTTGGTTTCTGCCATACATCAGCATGGCTCAGCCACAGGTATACATATGTCCCCTTCCTGCTGAAACTCCCTCCCTTCTCCCTGCCCATCCTACCCCTCCAGGTTGTCACAGAGCACTAGGTTGAGCTCCCTGTGTCACAGAGCAAATTCCCACTTGCCCTGGTTTTATATAAGGTCATATATATGTCTCCATGCTATTCTCTCAGTTGGCCTCACCTCTCTTCCCCCACTGTGTCCACAAGTCTGTAGCCTGTTCTCTATGTCTGCATTTCCATCTCTGCCTTACAAATAGATTCATCAGCAACATCTTTGTAGATTTCCATACCCCTGCATTAATACACAATATTTGTCTTTCTCTTTCTGACTTACGCAGTGTTTTATTTGGTGATATTTTTCTTAATACTTTGAAATGAAACAGTAAAGGAATTTCATAGACCAAAATAGCAACGACTGTGTTACATTTTAACCTCCCTCCCCAGGCCCAAGTAAATCTTGGGAAAGTTCATTTCTATGAAAGTTGCTTTAATCCTGTTCCAAACTTTCCTCTGTAGTTATGTGTACAGATTTCTGTTCCCTGCATAATAATTACTTGTGTCAAGTATCATCTGTCAGAGGCCGGACAGGAAATATGTTCATAATAAAGAACCACAAACACTCTTCAAAAGGTGTATCCAAGAAGAATAAATTTTGCATTAAATTTCATTGCATCAAAATGAATTAAAATAATTGAAAAACACATTAATGTGGATTATAGATAGGTTCAGTGAAGGTGGGCTAGGCTAATAGTGAAGAACTTTTCTTAAAATGCAGAATTAAAAGCAATACATAATGGAGGGGAAAGACAGTCTCTTCAATAACTGGTGTTGGGGAAGCTGGTCATTGACTTTTAGAGATGGGGAAACTGAAATTCAAGAAGACTTGCCCAGACACCAGGGCATCATCTGGACCAGCCTCTTGCCCTCCTGACCAGGCTGGTGCTCATCCACTTCCTGACGTGCAGCACAGCCATAACCCAGCCTGTAGGGGTGCATCAGGTCATCTAGACCTTGCCGCTGAGCAGAGGTTCCCAAGGCCAGCCTGGCTCTCAGAGACTGAAACAACTTGCTGGACTCAAGGCTGGGAAGGCAGTTGAGTGTTGCCAAATGAATGGGAGGGGAGAAAAGAGCAGCCTATGATTGAAGTCCAAGTTCCACTGTCCTGGTGGGAAATGTGTTGTCCTAGACTCTGAACGTTCACAACATACACTCCATCTGAGGTCTGTGGCTCAGACTTCAGCCTTTCGGGCAGGTCATTTGGGTGACCTGGACTTAAGCAGACACAGCTCTGTGGCCCTGCCGTTAGCCGTCCCACCCCTGTTGGCAAGAAAGGCAGCTGGACTGAAGGACAGGTAAGCTCGGATCACACCCAGGGAGCGGTACACCAGGGATGCCTTTGTTTTCCTTCCATTTTATTACAGTTTCCAAGTTTCTGGTTAGGGAGGGTGAAGTTGACCCCATTTTTTGAAGTGGAATCCAGACAGGGGCAGGGTGGCACTTTTTGTAGCGTAGGCATGTCTGCAGGCAGCTTTTTCATTGAGCTTGCATCTTCAAACACAAGCCCTTCCACGGCCTTCACTTAATGAATACATCTTTGGCAATGACAGAGCTTGGGTATATCTCCTGTTTCACATGTCTCTTATCTGTTCTGCCTATCAGAGTGTTTAGGGGTACAGATTTGTTGCTTTTATTGTTCATTTTGTAACCGCACTTCTATTTCAGGCCTCCTCATAATGTCTGTGACAATAATTTCCTGACAAGGGTTCATGAGTGCAAAGTCTCTTCACTTGTGTCCCACTCTGTGTGAGCCTATGGACTGTAGCCCACCAGGCTCCTCTGCCCATGAGATTCTCCAGGCAAGAATACTGGAGTGGGTTGCCATGCCCTCCCCTAGGCGATCTTCCTGACCCACATAGTGCCACCTGTGAAGCCATACAAGTTAGGGGGTTCATATATATTTTCATTTTGTAATTTATGGCTCTGAACTATTGAAAGACTCTTAGTTCTGGGAGGATCTCTAGTATTGAAATGTTGCTGCGATGAGCTGTGAACAACACCAGGATTCTTGGCCTCCAGTGAAGAGGAATTTGATCTGGGGCCAGTGACAAGGCTTGACCACTCAGAGCTTTTTATGTAATAAAGTTTTATTAAAGTATAAAAGACATAGAGACAGTTTCTGACATAGACATAGAAGGAGACAAAAGAGTGCCCCCTTGCTAGTTTCTAGCAAGGATTTATACACCTATTAGCAAGCTGCTGATTAGAGAAAAGAAACACCTCTAAGCTGAGAGAGTTGCACCAGGCACCTCACCGACAACGTTCATTTTGAGACAGCATTGGTACAAGCTGAGCCATGCCTGGCCATAAAACAGTTGACCAGAATCTTGAAGAAAGGCAGATTTCCAAGCAAATACATAGTTGTTTGGTTTTTTTTTAAACACATTAACAATAGTTTAAGGAAGATATCTCCATGAGAAAAATGCATTGGTAAGCTCAAGACTTCAAATAAAGTTAAGTTCAGGCAGAAGCAGGTATTGTCATGACAACACAGAATTTTAAGAGAGAAAAGGAATAAAGTCCACCAGTTGCAGTTTTAATTCCTCCTGCCACTTGGGCACCTCTGATCAGCCTACAGAGGCTATTGGCACTCTCAGTATGTATGTGACTTTTAGGGTTAAGTGTTAGTCGCTCAGTCGTGCCCAAGTCTTTGTGACCCCATGGACTGCAGCTCACCAGGCTCCTCTGTCCATGAGATTTTCCAGGCAAGGATACTGGAGTGGGTTGCCATTTCCTTCTCCAGGGGATCTTCCGCCAGGGATACAGATTCTTTACTGACTGAGCTACTTTTTGTGCTGCATAAACATAAATAGGGTGACCCAACTTCACTCTCAATAAATGATCTGAGTGAGAAACAAGAAACAAAAAGAGTGGAGATCTCTGAATCGGGAGGCATCTAAGAAGTCAGAGTCTTAGTAGTAGTGTTTTTGTAATGGTACTTCAGTCAATGTTGGAACTTGTAATAGTTGTGGCCTGGATTCTTAAAAAAAAAAGATAATGATCCTGGCTTTAAAATCTGTCTTATCTCCTGGTAGGCCTTATCATACCTCATCACTGGACCTGGCTTTTTACCCTCAGGGCTTTCCTGGGTGGTATTGCTCATTTTTCTATGTGAAACTTAGAATCAGTTTATCCTGAAAATCCATCTGAATGGTTCTTAACTAGGATTGCATTAGATGTTAGGCTAATGAGAAGTGACATTTATATGTCATTCAATCTGATCATTAAGAACACTATATGCTTGCATGTGTGTCATTTCCTCCAGACAGTGTTGAAGTTACCTTTATGTTCCTTCTGTAAATACTGGGCATCTACACCGGAGGTGCGGCATGAACACAGAGGCACAAATTCCTCCCCCTGGGCTTTTTCCTACCCGAGATCATGAAGATATTCCCCTATGTCATCTTCTGGTTTTTCTTACCTTTCCACTTAGATTCACTATTCACTTGGAACTGACTTTTGTTGGATTGATTTAATTCCGTCTAGATGGGCAGTTAATTAAGCAGCATTTACTTAAAATCTACTTCCCTGCTCACTGGTACTGAGTCAGAGAGTCAATGAATGAAAGTCACTCAGTTGTGTCCGACTCTTCAACCACATTGACTGTACAGCCCATGGAATTCTCTAGGTCAGAATACTGGAGTGGGTAGCCTATCCTTTCTCTAGCAGATATTCCCAAGCCAGGAATCGAACCAGGGTCTCCTGCATTACACACAGATTCGTTACTATCTGAACTATCAGGGAAGTCACTGGTACTAGTAGCGTAATAAGTGCTCATATATGCGTAGAACTAGATATATCTCAAAGACAGAATCAACTTGATGCATGTCTGGAGTTGGTGAGAAAGGAAGGATCCAAGAATGAAATGGTTAGCTGGTGCTCTGGCCTGAGAAGCAAGGAGTGGTGACAACTATGGTGCAGAGGACACCTGGAGGAGCAGAGGAGAGGCGGAGAGTCACGGCTGTGGACCCTGCTGACACTGAGGCGCCTCTCAGACTTCAGGATGGAGGCAGGAGTTAGGCAGGTGGAGAGGAAAGTGCCACGCTGTATCTCAGCACCATTCCCTTTACAAAATTAGTTCTTGAAAGCAAAAAAGTATTAAGACCCTCCATGTAGTCAAGAATCTGTGGACACTTGACAGTCAGCCCTCTATAACCTCGGTTTAACTTCTGTGGATTCAAAAACTGCAGGACATGTCATAGTATGTGTTTATTGAGAAAAATCCAGTTGTAAGTGGACCTGTGCAGTTCAAATCTGTGTTGTTTGAGGGGTAACTGTGTATGTAACACAGTTTGTTTATCCACTGCCCCATTGATGAATGTTTGGGTTGCATCTCCCTTTTGGCTGTTGTGAATGGTGCTGGTATGACTATTCATGTGCAAGTAGCTGTTGGAGACCCTACTGGCAGTTCTTTTGGGTGTAGACCTAGGAGTCGTATTGCCAGGTCATATGGTAATTTTAACTTTTTGAGGAATCTGTGAACTCTTTTCCACAGTGGCCACATCATCTTCCATTCTCCCCAGCAAGATGCAGGGTTCCAGTGTCTCCACATTCTCCCGCCCCGTGTTAATCCTGTCCACCCTTATTAGATGCTGTTGCTTCTGATCTTCACACTGAAGCTATCTTAGATGTGAGGTGGTTTCTCATTGTGGTTTTAAACTGCATTTCTCTAGTGACATATCATGTTAAGTATCTTTTCATGAGCTTAGTATGATCTACATGCAAGAAAACTTAAGTGTATATTAAGTTTTATGATTTCTGACATAAATACACCCATGTACAGCCACCACAGGCAAGATTCAGAATGCTTCCATTACCCCAAATCTTCTCTTGTCCTTTTCCCAACCAGTTTGATCAACACCAGGCAGCCAATGATTTCCTGGTCTCCAGAGATTAGATCTATTTTCTAGGATTTCATAAAAATTGGATCATGTGTTTTCATTTGTGTCTGACGTCTTTTGTCTGGCATAATATGTTTTCTGTTTTTAAATTTTCTTAATTTATTTCTAATAATCTTCAGGTCTTTTCCTGAAAAGGAAATGTCCCCAGTTTTTATAACATTTATCAGACATATATGGATACCATGTTATTTTTTTAAGCTGTATGTGGCATTTGTATTATTTATTTATTTTTTATCTGGCTGCTCTGGGTCTCAGTCATGGTCTATGGGATATAGTTCCCTGACTAGGAATTGAATCAGGGCTCCCTGCTTTGGGAGCGTGGAGTCTTCGCCCCTGGACCACCAGAGAATTCCTGGATATTCATATTTTTATTTGCTCTCTCTTTTTCTTTTTATCATTTGACTTTATCATTTGTTTCAGGGCTGAGCATTTGTCAAGCAAGCTGGGTATCAGGCATATATAAGTAGAGTCTCTCCATGGCAACAGAGACTAGAGCAATTGAGAGAGAGCATTAAAAGTCTTTAAAACAGGTACATCTATACAGTTAGTATTGCAGTTTAAAACTATCCCGTGCCTGGACTTGCCTGAGTGATATCTCCCTTTATGGAACCCATTTCTTTATTTTGCCTTTAGCTCACATATCCCAGAACTAGTTCTAAATATTAATCCAATTGTCTGTCTCAAGCTGTGTTTTAAACCGGGATATCAAGCTAATAATTTTC
Organism: Nanger dama; assembly: GCA_917880005.1. Lineage (NCBI taxonomy): Eukaryota > Metazoa > Chordata > Mammalia > Artiodactyla > Bovidae > Nanger > Nanger dama. Next base: position 7,047 of record CAKJTW010000793.1, read on the forward strand.
ATGCTCTTCCTATTAAAATACCAAGGGACGTTCTCATGGAATTAAAAGAAAGAATTCCAAACTGTGTATGGAAAGACGAAAGAGCCTAAATATTCAATACAATCTAAGGAAAGAAGTCCTGATATAGACACACCAGGCTTCATGAATGCTAATAAGAGGACCAGAAATTTGTATATAGAGAGGGTGATGGCATAGCCTTACTTTCGGTGTGCCCACTTGAAATAGGCAGGAAAGTGAGTACCTTACCCAGGTCCCAGAGCCCATCCAGGCCTGTTTCTGCCCCCATTCTATGCTATGTCAGCCCAGTATTGAATCCTTCCTCTGTGAAGAGTCAGTACACGAACTCCATGTGATACCAACCCACAGGATGAACAGGCACTGGAGCTATTCGTAGGCCAAAAGACCTAGGCAGTAGATGGGAGAATGACCCTCATGCTGCAGATGGAGAGACTGGGGAAACCCTGAGGGGCACATGGCTTGTCCAGGGCCACATCACTTATGAGGAGGAGCCTGGTCTGAAAACGGCTGTGTCCTCAGACCTCAAGCCCTGGCTGCACCCAGGCCTCCCCAGGCTGACGGGCTGTGCAGTAGTCACTGTGTCTGCACATGGCCTAAGGGGGTGGGTGAGCAGTCAGAAACCCAGAGATTCCCTTGGGGAGCTTTGTGTAAGGGACCTCAGCAACAAACTCAGGAAATGATATCCCTTCCCGGCATTAGGACCCAACAGAACCCAGAACTGAGGTATCCAGGCCTCCATAGTGGAGAGGAGCCCCCAGCCAGATCGCTTGCTGCCAAGATGTTCTGCTGTTTGCCCCTGCCCAGAGGCCGAGGCCTCAGGAGAGCTCATATGCAGAGTGTGTGGGAACGCAGTCGACGCTGGCTCAGGGCCCCCGTGAGAAGCCTCTGGCCCTTTGCCCGAAGGAACAGAAAGGTAACATGGGAGCCCCAGACCGGGCCGGGCCACCTCTCCCATCCCACCCAGGTAACCCTGAGTCCTTTCCCTGTGAATGTGGACTGGGGTTTCCCGGGGTATGTCAGCCTCAAGCAAGCCCAGGCGGATGTGGGTCACAAGCCTGTGGGCCGGGTGTGTCCACACCCCAGGGGAGAGCAGGCTGGGTGGGATGGGGAGAGTCCAGGCCGTGCCCAGGCTGACCTCACGCTCTCAGGTGGGTCGCCTTCATCTGGGGTGGGTATCTGAGCAGACACACGTCTCTGCTGGGAGCAGAAGTTCGAGTGGGCATAAGCAGCAGCCATATTGGCCAGGCCCAGCTTGGAAAACTCCAAGCAGGGCTGGCTGACAGTCACTGTCATTGCAGAGCTTCCCTCTGGATCTGGCTGATGAGGGGACACCCCGTCCACCTCCCTGAGGGAAGGGTCAGACCACCCCACCCCTGCCCTTGAGGCACAGTGCAGGGTCCAGGTGAGCGTGCGCACGGAGGGGTCAGCCCAACTGGGAATGAAGAGGAAGCGGGGAAGGCCTGCTCCAGAGACACCACCCAGGACCCAGCCCGGGGCCCAGTCTCAGGCTGCCATGGGGCTCAGCACACCTGGGTCTGACCCAGAGTCCTGAGAACCCCTGCCTCGGAGGCAGCAGGAGGACCTGGGGCCCAGCATGGCAGAGCACAGAGGTGAGGAGGCTGGGGCTGTGCATGTGAGTGTGTGGGGAGGGGGTGCTGAACTACACAGCGAGGGGGCCCCCAGAGCTGGGGCTGGGCCTGGACCAAAGGCTGGCCTCACACCACCCATCTTTCACACTGCGGTCCGAGAAGGCATCCTATGCTGGGTATTCTTTTGGATTCTCTGGGAAGCTTTCTGTCCTTGGATATGCAATGACAAGGCTGGCCTGTGGGTAATGTTTTCTTCTCTCACAGCTCTAAAACTGGCCTTCAAAGTCAACCAGGCTCCACTTTCAAGTCCTGTCCCTACAGCAGTGGTTGCTCCAGGCGCAGGACCCAGGGATCCACTGAAGGGAGATCGAGACCTGAGACTTCCCTTCCCAAAGACACCGGGCCAGCTGGGTACTGGCCAGCACCCTGGGAAGATCGCATCTCTGTGCCTGCAGGACCCCCAGCCCCAGGCACTGATGTCCCCCACACCCCTCCGCGAGAACGTCCACCTCCACCTGCACCTGTACCTGCTCGGGCTTTGGCAGGAGAACCCGAGTCAGGGCATGAGTCACCACCTCTGCAGGGAGAGCCTGCCCTGGCTCCTGCTCAAGACCCACACTCCCAGGATGACTGGCCCACCACTGCAGGGAGAACGGGCCCCTGCTGTGGACAGAGACCCAGATCCCTTTCCACTTCCATTTCTAGAAACACCATGTCCAAGGGCAGGGCTGGCTCTGCAGCCTCTATCCCTGTCTGCCCCCCATAGACACCATCAACTCGCTCTCCACCCAGGGGAGATTGAGTTCCCTTCCCTGAGTTTTTCTGGAACTTTCTTGTGTTGCTTTTTTTTTTTTTTTGGCTTTCTGTATTTTTTTCAAAGTTTTTATTAATAAATTTTATCATAATTGTTGCAATTTGGGAACAGTGAGGACATTCAAAATGCTGTGTAACCATCACCACTTTGTAGTGTCAGACGCTTTCAATCTTTCCATCCCATTTCCCAACAAATTCTGTATTCATGTCCCTGTTCGTCGCTCTCCCTGTCCCTGAACACAGGTTAATCCTTTTCTTTCTACATTTCTTCCTATATTCTGGGTGTCCCCAATCAATGACTATCAGTGAAATGATAGAAGTAGTTTTTTTCTGACTCCTCACATGTTGTAAAACTACATTTGAGAATTCTTGTTTCTGTTTAATTTGAAGTACCTTTGGGTATCTGAAAGGACGGTGTAGTTACTTTCAAGATATCATGGGCCAAATGAAGCCCTTTTGGCAAAAGTAATCATAATCTCCAGGCAGGCATTACTGTTTTAAGTGTGACATCTCAACCAGAAAGCAAATGCTGAGCTCTTCCTGTGGCACAAACCAACACACAAAATAAGCCAAGAATGAGAGCTGGAAAAAGAAACCACAACAATAACTGGCAAAGCACTCCTCATGAGAGAAGGCTAGAGAATGACCCTACATCCTTGTGGCCCAAATCCCTGAAGACAATCAATGTTCCACAAAGAATAGAACACACGGGAAGTTCCAAGGAGAGGCAATGCACATGGCCAGTGTTGTTTAGAGACGGCCTGACCGCTCAGAGGAAGACACATGCCAGTGTAAACCCTTTGCTGACAGCAGTGATGGTCTTCACCGTGTTAGTAAGTGTTTAGTCTGGTGACAACCTGCCCCAAGCACCACACGAGGGAGCAGAGATGAGCCACGACCACCTCCAGGACAGACCACCTCCACCTTCTCCTCTCTGTTCACCGTGAACCTGCACACAGTGGGCCTTCAGAACCTCAAGAGACTCAAGCCATTCTCACTATAGGCAGAACCCTCCCCAGGCATTAAAACGCCTGTGGAGTCACTGTGGCCCAAGCACTGGTTCCAGGACCCTGGAGGCTAGGACAGCCTCTATAGTGTGAAGAGTGAGGTCCCTTTTACAGAGCTTCTGAGCTGTCAGATCTGAACTGTTGTTTTGTTGTCAGCTCTGACCATCTGGTAGCAGCCAGGTGGGCCACACTGCAAAGGAGCTCAGAAGTTGAGTTTTAAGGGAGGCATTGAAAGGACAGCAATGGATACAACATGCCTCAAACTGAGTGAGGGTCCCCACAATACTTGGAAAGGCCTGTGGTGTGCAAGTGGGGAGTAGGGCCCCCAAGGTCCAAAGGAAGAGTGGTACTCAGGAGCAAAGGCCGTCGGCCTCTCCTGTAGCAGCTCCAGATGGCATCCCATGAACAGTGGACAGCACAGGTGGTCACATGAGCATGACTCTGTAACTGCCTCAGAAAGCAAGAGAAAGGGGTCAGTGTAGGTGGGAATTCGGAGGCTGTGGTGGGGTGGATGTAGGGAGGTGCCCTTCCTCTCTTCAGTTCCAACTGCTTTTGTGAGTCTCAAAGCTACCAGATGGCAGTTAGCAAGTCAGGCCCGGACAGTATCCAGCATGGGCTGGTGCCTTAGCCCCTGTCACAGAGAAAAGCCACATCAGTGGCTTCCCTGAGTTCAAATGGCAGGATCTGGTGGCTCTGTGTGGGTCCACACCTCCTTGCTGTAGCCAAGATGTCCCCTTCTCTGAGCACCAGTTTCATCCTCTAGAATGAGGACATCGATTTCCACCTTAGCAGGTTGCTATCTTAATCCTGTGAAGACTAATTTGGGTTATCGTAGAATTAATATCTAGCCCTTTAGAGATATCGCCTGAATCCAGATTAAACTGGGGTCTCCCAGTATCATTTGGCATTTCTTCCCTGCATTTCCAGAGTCTCCACCTAGCTAGCTTGTAAGAAAACCCAGCGAGGTTCAAAGAAGCTGACAGACATGCAGAAGAGGACTCACGGGCAGACGAATTCCCTCAGGTCTCAAGTGGAGCTCCCGTACCACAGCAGGAACCAGCGCTCTCAACCCCTGGGCTCAGCAACGCCCTCATCCTCAGGCCGGCGGCCCTGCCTTGACAGGAGCAGGAAGGTCACCTACTGCCCCAGCTTGACCTCACGCCCCTCCCACTACTATAGCCTGACCTCATCGGCCCCGCCCCTTCTGGCAGAATGAGCGCTTCCCCTTGATTCCAGCGTGCGGCCCGGCCCTGGGCCCCGATTGGGCACTGCCCCAGTCCTGAGCCAATCACGGTGGCCAGGGAGGATGGAACACACTGATTGGCCAGATCCATTATATGACCATACTCTCCAGGACTTACTTTTGAGCTGTGTCAAGGGTGGGACACTTTGTGATGCCCCAAGAGCAGGGGTGAGAGTCCAGTCACTGTGTCTGTGTGCTCAGTGTCCTGGGACGTGCCTGCCCATTCTATTCACACACCACTTTTGTTCTCTGCTGACAAAATATTCATGACACACTTCCCTTCCCAAGCGCAGTTTTCACGCAACCACTTTCAAGGGAGCAAGGCCTCCAGTTTGAAGATAGGTTTAGCGACCCTCTGATAGCCTCTAGGCTTGTTTTTTGTGTCCTATTAGAATAATTTATTCAGTCAACCCTCCCCCCGCCCTCTTATGTGTTCTGATTAGAGCACATGGCCCAGGGGCCTCCCAAAGGGAGTGAATTTTATCCAAGGAAGCACCTGAGACACTGGATCACTTTACTGTACACCTTAAACTAACAAATCATTAAAAATCAACAATACCTCAATTAAAAAAAAGATATTCACTCATCAAAAATTGTTCTAAAATTTGTCAAGTGTTTCTTTTAGATATTGGTTCTTGGTATGCGTGTGATCTTTGGTGGTGTTTTGTGAGGTAGTGATCCAACTTACTTTCCCAATGAATAGCAAATCATCCTAATGGGCCTCCTTTCTCCACTTATATATTAAGAAGTATTTTTCAAAATCCCAAGTAGCAAGAACTTCAGATCTTTGGTAATTTTGGAGCACCCCAGAGGCAGATGTCCTTTTCTGTGTCTTCTTCTTGCATTTGGCCATTGCCAGTTTCTAGTATACATAAGTGCCCCAGAAAGTTCTCTGCAGTGAACCAGGTATGTTTCTGTGAGGACAGGGGATATGAGCATGGAGGAGGGGCTGAGTCCATAATGACCACTGACCATGCTGAGCAACATTAAGTCTACTGTGATAATATCACATCTTATAAGGGATTTATACCTCTTACATTGAGAACTCCTGAAACTGTGTTAGGACCGCCGCTTAATGACCACCAATGAAGACACTCAATTAGCAATTGCTTTATTCACGAATCCGGATCCGGGCCTCCACCAGAATAACAAAGGGTTGGAGACCCCGAGCCCACGCCCGTGCAAGTGTTTTTAAACCCTACAGGTTGGGGTGGTGGGGTCTAAGCTACTTGTCGGAGCACAATTGGCTAGTTCAAAAAACAGCATTTAGTCATTTGTCTTGACATTTGTGGTTTTGCAAGATATTTTTCTGCTCTTATTCCCTTATCTTGTGCAAACGCTGTAATTACTTTTTGGCAGGCTGGAGCCCGGGGCTTTCCGGCCCTAGTTAATTTTATCTTGCTAGACCCCGGGGCTTTCATCCTCAGTTAATCTTTATCTCAGGGTCTTTCTGCCCTGGTTAGGGGTCTGTTTTTTATCACAAGAAGGTTTAATCTAGAGACTGTCTTCAGGCAGAATACATTGTTATTATATAATCCTAAGGAACATAGAGAAATAAGTCTGTCCTTTCTTCCTCCTTGAGAATTCTAGACTCCTCTCTCCTTGGGGACCCCTAGACTTCATATCAACCTGCCTAGGAAATGACTCTCTTTCACTGACTACTACTTATATCAAGGGCTGTCCTTCCTTGGGTTGCTGGGGATAATTCCATGACATGGGCATGGTAATTCGTGTCGTGGTCTAGGTGTGAGTGGGAAAAGAATTTCCAGACATAAGACAGAATGAGAGGGAAATAAAGTTGATTAGAATGGGAGACACTATTAGAACAGTGGGCCAGCTCAAGGGAGAACCAACGCTGAACAGGGGTCTTTAGCCCACTTTTATACCCAGGGTACAAGGAGTGGGATAGGGGTCTTGTGGGTCATTTGCTTATTGGGTGAGGCATGTATATTGGGTGGAGGGAAGAGTAAGGCAAATACCTTCTCCCTACAGGGTAAGAGGGGAGACAGGTTATACTGCTCAGGAGGACTTGAAATCCATTAATAGTTACAAAAAGGGGGAGGGAAGGACGACAAGGGCCTGGTTTCTCCATTCCTGCATTGCAAGACCCTCCTTGGTTTCATCTGCTCGTTTGTCCTTGGGTCACCATATTCCTCCCTCTCTTTATTTTAGGGCTAATTCTTTGGCCTCTTTTGATACTCTGCTCATGTCTAACTGTCTACCTATTTCCCTCCTCAGGCATTTGGGAACCCCGTCTCAGGGGAAAAGGGGCAATGACCACTCTGGCTTTTTCAGGCTGTACAGGGGCGTCGTGGGCTCTGGGTTCCCTTTGCCTGCTCTCTGTCAGGGTGCATTTACAGAGGGAGGTGAGAGTCCATGGAATGACAAGGTGACTTGTTTCAGCATTGTCTAGGTGTTGGTCAGGGAATATTCTTGTCATCCTACCACTTGGAGATTTTTTGTATTCTGGAAGAAACAAACTTAACAAGAAAGTTAAAGGTATGTGGCCCAAAGATTAATAGAAATAGAAAAGCTGCTCAGGGGCTACCAGGGGAACCAGGACCAGACATTGGTTTATGATGTTAGTGTTTCTCTAGGTACGAGAAGATGCAAGAATCTGGGCTCATAAAATCTTTACCTGAAAACATCTGACTATCTGAAGGCCAGTTCTTCGGGGTTTTTCCCAGAGCACAGAGTGCCTTATTTCTGATCTCCACCCTGAACTCCTTTCAGGGGATGTCGAAGGTCAGCAGCTTGCAGTGGTCATGATGTAATCTTTGTAGAAGCAGCTGGCAAGTACCAACTTCGAGTCAGCAGGGCCCCTTCATAGCCACGTATTTAACCATGTTTGGGGGGCATTTCATGGCCATGGCCATTGTGTCTCACAGTGCTGGGAAGGCTCATTCCCAGGTCTAGGGGAGATTCCACTGATAGGTCACTCCATGTGCTGTTACTCAACCAGGCCTTGCAAGTAGCAAAAGCCTCTGGACCACTGTCTTACTAGCCTCTTGGTCCAGGAAAATATTCCCTCTTGTTGCTTCTCCCCATATCTAGAGTTACATTATTACAATCATTGGTCTCATATGGAACTGCATATCAGCATTATATCACAGGCTCTGTCACACATTTGTTAATGTAAGAAATAATCTTCTGAAACAAGTGACATAGAAAATAATATAGCTATAGCTAGCAGTTATTAGTAAAGTCATAAGCAAGAATTATAAGTCAAAAGCTTTCATTAAGTAGAGCCTGGAATACCCCAGGTCATCTGACTTCATTTGTTAAATGACTATAGCTTGGTGTTAATCTCCTTGTTGTACATTATGGAGCATCTGATCTTTATCTGAAGATTGGTTACTGAGATAAGCCTTAGACACAAATTTAGAGTGACCTTTTTAATCACTTAATTAAAACTTTTAGCAATATAACATAACCAGGAACTATCTCAGAAGTCTTAGTAAACATTAGACCTTAATTAACAAAACTAGAAACTTAGTTTAACAATTTACAAAACTTAATATTCAGTGATTTTTTTCATTATGGAGGCATTAACCCTGTAGCCAGGGAAGGCTTTAACCCATCACATAAAAATGAGGTTTGTCAGGGAGCTGGGAAAAGCCAAGCGGCCGTCTTGGATTTCCCATAGCCCTGACTCTGATTTTCAGCTATTGTTCCCCCATTTTTAACTCCCCAGTTTAGAATAGAGTGTTGCCATGTTTTAAGGACATTGGGATAGCACAAGTCTAACAGGGAGGGTTGTTTTTTGTAGAAGCAGAATGAGCTTTTACATGTACCATAATCTTAAATAACACTTATTTACTTTACTAAAGTAACAAAAGATTTTTAAAACAAATATAAATCACTTAAAGGCAAAAAAATTCAGAATCTGTTATTGAAAGATCCATTCTAAGAAAACTTTGTTCTCTTAACATAGAGAGTAGACTAAATTCCAGTCTGTTACCAATTTATCAGATAGCAAACAAACAAAATTTATCAGGTAATCTTAGAAAAGTCTTTTCCATACACCTTGAAGAACTAGCAGTGTTTTTCTAAAAGCATGCGAGTGAAACCATACAAGGCATGTTTAAAATCTAATTAAATTGTAAATGACAAAGTAGCTTGGTCTTTGCTGTGACTTGTAACACTTAAACATGATAACTAGAATGATAACTGACAACATTTTACCAGGACATGTCAGATTTTCATGAATTTCACATAACTTCTAGGATATATATATATATATAAGTAACATCAACCATACACTTTAACCTGAGAAGATTCAACACTCCTCCAACAATATTTTCCCATGCAATTTGACACGTCAAATGAACTCAGGTAGTTTAATAGCCCTTTGGGATGTCTCAGGGGCCCTCTGAAGCATCCCAAAGTCAGCTAGAAGTCAAGCTATTTAGGCAGTTTTGTCAATAAATAGCAGAAGGGTTTATAACACTCAGATAGAATCATATAGATCATCGTGAAATAATATATTCACATAGCCAAAGTAAAGATTTCAAAGGTAAAGATAGGACAGATCACTTCAGAGGTAAAGAAACTTAAAATCCATTATCAAAGGCAGTTCACATCTCAAGAAAACTTTTATTTACACACAAAACTCTTCCCTTGGGGTCCACTTTCCATAAAGCCTTCTTACTGCTCTCATTTGTTCTCCCATCCTGGAACAGCCAACTGTAAGTCAGACCTACTTCCTTCCCCTTCATAAAATGTAACTTCATTCCTCATACCTTCTCTACTGAATACACACATCCTACTTTCTTAAGCAACCAAGAATTGACCTTTATATTAGCATTCTATAGATTGGTGAACATAAATACCAGTGATAATTTCTCAAAAAAATTGTAGAGAACATCTCAGGATGGCATCAAACATTATTTATTAATAGTCCAAAATCTTTCGTTTCTCTGTAAGTTAGTATTCAGTAATGAATGTTTCAGAATCTTATTTTATTTGGAAATGACTTAGCTATTCAATAAACTTCTGTTACTTAGTTTAGCACAACCCTAGAAATTCAGGTTACCCAAATCTAGAGAAACTGCTTTAGACAGACATTTTTAATCTTAATAGAGTTTATCTAAAAGCTCATATCTCATTTACATTTTTTTGAAGTTTTTTCACTCGAGGTATCTTCCTTGCTGGCAAACCTGTGACAGATATAACAATATGTAACTTATAATAAACCTAGGTACAATGAAAATATGCTTAATCTTAATGACTCTTAGACATGCCTATGTTAGATTAGCAAACAAACATTAATACTAGATATTTAGTATTGAATATTTCCCAGTACATATGAATCTGAAATTCAGTTAGGTTAATTTCTCTTGTATTTAGAACCGTCTCATTTGTAAGCGCTTACTTTTTTTTAGGCCAATTAAATTAGAACTCACAACTTCAACAATATTAATTAAAAAAAAATAGACACACATTGAGACATACATAAACCCAGACAGACAGACAGAGGTCTCCTAGTTTTCTGGCTGAGATTTAAAATGTCTCTTTGACCCACCCTCCTCCTCCCCCCCCGCCCTTTTTTTTTTTTTTTGCTTGAAGTTCCTAATTTGCCCAAGGCTGAGGTCTCAGGCAAAGTGGGCTGTGTATTTCAGGGACATAGAAAGAGTTACCTTCAAGCTTTTCCCTAGGCAGGCTTTTATTTATTTATTTATTTTAGGGATGAATAACTTTTTCTTTTAATTTAAATTTATTTTAATTGGAGGCTAATTACAATATTGTATTCGTTTTGCCATACATCAACATGAATCCCCTACGGGTGTACACGTGTTCCCCATCCTGGACCCCCATCCCAACTCCCTCCCCATACCATCCCTCTGGGTCATCCCAGTGCACCAACCCTGAGCATCCTGTATCATGCATCAAACCTGGACTGGCGATTCATTTCACATATGATATTATACATGTTTCAATGCCATTTTTCCCAAATCATCCCACCCTTGCCCTCTCCCACAGAGTACAAAAGACTGTTCTATACATCTGTGTCTCTTTTGCTGTCTCGCATACAAGGTTATCGTTACCATCTTTCTAAAGTCCATATATA
>CAKJTW010000794.1:0-17680 GCA_917880005.1 Nanger dama
GAGATATCAATAACCTCAGATACGCAGATGACACCACCTTTATGGCAGAAAGTGAAGAGGAGCTAAAGAGCCTCTTGATGAAGGTCAAAGAGCAGAGTGAAAAAGTTGGCTTAAAGCTCAACATTCAGAAAACGAAGATCGTGGCATCCGGTCCTATCACTTCATGGGAAATAGATGGGAAAACAGTGGAAACAGTGTCAGACTTTATTTTTGGGGGCTCCAAAATCACTGCAGATGGTGACTGCAGCCATGAAATTAAAAGATGCTTACTCCTTGGAAGAAAAGTTATGACCAACCTAGATAGCATAATTCAAAAGCAGAGACATTATTTTGCCGACTAAGGTCCGTCTAGTCAAGGCTATGGTTTTTCCAGTGGTCATGTATGGATGTGAGAGTTGGACTGTGAAGAAGGCTGACCACCGAAGAGTTGATGCTTTTGAACTGTGGTGTTGGAGAAGACTCTTGAGAGTCCCTTGGACTGCAAGGAGATCCAACCAGTCCTTTCTGAAGGAGATCAACCCTGGGATTTCTTTGGAAAGAATGATGCTAAAGCTGAAACTTCAGTACTTTGGCCACCTCGTGCGAAGAGTTGACTCATTGGAAAAGACTCTGATGCTGGGAGGGATTGGGGGACGACTGAGAATGGGATGGCTGGATGGCATCACGAACTCGATGGACGTGAGTCTGAGTGAACTCCGGGAGATGGTGATGAACAGGGAGGCCTGGTGTGCTGCAATTCATGGGGTCGCAAAAAGTTGGACACGACTGAGAGACTGAACTGAACTGAACACAGTTCTTGCATGTTTGCTTGTATATTGGTAGAATATGTATCTTGAGAAGAAATTTCTGAGCTAAAGAATAAACACATTTGTATTTATGATAATTATTGCTCACTTGCCTTCTAGAAGTATTATACAACCTTATACTCATTCTGCACTGTTTACTCACATCCAAAATGACACTTGGTGGAATCAGCTTTGTAGTTGGGGTATACAAACGATTAAATATTATTTCTTTGCGTACACAATATTTGTGCCTCTTGTTTTGAACGATGACTATTTCTAATGCCTGTGCCAGCTTCCCAAATAGATGGCAGTCATCTCGTATATCAGAATATTCCTGTGTTGCTCTCTTTCCCTCCCCAGCACCTAGAACGTAGTCCTACATTTAGAAGGCGCTGAAAACAGTTTTACTGGTCCTACCCCAAGGGTTAACTGGGCAACACCAGCTGGTGACTTCATTGCGTCTGACTTATTTTTTCCTTCTCAAAGGAAAGTATACAAAGTGGCTCATAAGAAGTAAGAACAGGAAATGCTTCTTACTTTCCACTCTGTACTGTTGGTATTTCATGAGGAGTGTTTAGGTGGAAAATAAATATAAACCCGGTTTCACATGTCAGTAGAAATAAAGAAGATGCATGTAAATGAACTTCTAGACAAGATGTAGGACTTATAGCTTCTTCAGATGGGAATTCTTCATTTGTGAAGCATGTTTTCCCCCCAGGGATTAACACGAGATTTGATTCAGTTTTTCCCCAAGTTAAATTAAACGAAATGGTCATATGGTCCCCAAGGGAAGACATACTTCAGATTCTGATAGGATGATGGCTTACTCCAAAGCAAGTAACTTTTGAATAAATTGGAACTGTCTCTCATGAGACATGGGGGAGAAAGTGAATTGACGTACTGGTCTAATGAGCAATGTTGTTAAAACCTTTCCAAAGATCAGAGTGTGTTTGTGGCAGGTAGTTGACTATGATGTCCCCTGAAAAGAGTATTACCACAGTAAACACTGCTGGTGTTTGTTTGACTATTTCTTTATCTAACATCTATACCCTCTCTTCCCCCTGCCACCGAGACTAAATAATAGGTTAGAGAGAAGTCTTATTTTCAATCATAAATCTACCAAAATGACATTTTTTTCCATTTCTTACTCAACACTGGTTTTCATTTTACCAAATTAATTAGACCTTATTCTGTTGAAATTCAGATATTTTTCAGCCCCCACTATGTGTTGCAACTTTGCATAATACTTACAAGAAATTTATAGACTGTTTATTAAGACTAGTCTCATGCTATTTTCTGGAAAAGGATAAGGAAAAACACAGGTTCAAAACCAAAGGTCTTTATAGAACCGTGTGAAACAATAGTGACCCCTTTTGCCTTTTGCCTCCCGGGAGCCTCTGCTGTCAGCACCTTAGTTGGACACAGGCAAGTGATCTGTGGCTGCTTTCCATTGCCTGCTCTGCCCACTACAGCCAGATTCATCTCCCTCAAGTTTCTTTTTGTTAATTTTGGCTGCGCTCAGTCTTTGTTGCAGCACATGGGCTATTCTCATTGTGGTGCAAAGGCTGGAGAGCACCTGGGGTCAGTAGTTGGGGGTGTGCAGGGTTAGTTGCTCCCCAGGGTGCAGGATTATAGTTCCCCAACCATATCTCCTACATTGGAAGGCACATTCTTAACCACTGGGCCACCAGGGAAGTCCCTTCCTCAAATTTTGCACTCAGAATGGCACGTCTCCGGCTGCGATTTCCTACTGACAAAGACAAAGGCCTTAAACGTTAACTATGCAGCACATCTGAGATCTGTCAGATTTGTCAGTTTTATGCATAGTCTTTTCTCAGTCACCTTGCATTTCTCAGAACGTTTCCAAACTTTCTGCCTGCTTCCTCTTAGGTTTTCTGGGATGAAATTTTCTCTTTGCCCACATAGAAAACTCTTCTCAGCCTTCAAAGTTCACTTCAAATTCAACTTCCGGCTGCCTCACTTCAGTCATGTTTCTTTCTATAACTTTTTTCATACCCCTTGTAGAATAATTAGCACACACTTCTTTTGAGTGGTAGCTGTTCAACGCCATTCTTCATTTTTGTATGATATTAAATTTCATGGAAGGCAGGGGATGGATTTTTTTTTTCCCAGAGACTGGGTTTTATTTGTCTTGGGATGAAGGCTGCCACAGGGGCTGAGGGGAAATGCTGCACCAGACCACGTGAGCTTCCAGTCCAACTCTATGTTTTATTCTCTGAGCTTAACAAGCTTCCTTAATTTTATCCATTAATTTACTTTTTCATTTATTCAACAAATACCTTTTTTGAAATTTATTCAAAAATATAATTAAAACAACTATGCATGTTGGGAGTGCACTGGTGTATAGACTTTATGAGTCTGGGACCCATGTTTTCACACAGAGCCTAGAGCTGAGAAGGAGTCTGTAGTTGGCTTCATACTGTGCTGTCATCTTGAAATTCTTAAGCATTTTTGAACAAGGGGCCCACATTTTTATTTTGTACAAGACTCTGAAGATAATGTAGCCAGTCCTGATACTGAATAAGATAAATACAGTCCCTGCTGTCATGATAAGACAGGACATAAACAAGCAAATTAGGAAATGAAGAAAATGTCAGTAATAAGGCCTACGAATGCCTAGGTGACAATTTAACTTTGGTGGGCAAGGAAAGCCTTTAAGAGCTTACATTTAAAGCTTAGATTTGAATGCTAAAACTTGCCATCTGAAATAGTGAAGGACATTCCAGGTAGTAGAGGCAGCAAGTGCTAAGATGATAAGGCAGGAATGGAATTAGATGGTTTAAGAAACACTGTTCTTGAGAAAGTAAACACAAAGTAGAGAATGATTAAGTCTAAAGATTAACCTGGACCAGATCATTAAGCCCAGGATAAGGGGTTTGCATTTTATTCTAAATGTGATAGGAAGCCATTATAAGGTTTATGATAAGGACGTTAAAATTTGATTTATATTTTAAAAGATCACTCTTTGCAATTATAGTGAGACAGAAATAGAGCAGGCCAATCAGTAAGAAGATCTGCTGGAGAAGGGATAAGCTACCTGCTTCAGTATTCTTGGGCTTCCCTTGTGGCTCAACTGGTAAACAATCCACCTCCAATATGGGAGACCTGGGTTTGATCCTTGGATTGTGAAGATACCCTGGAGAAGGGAACAGCTATTGCACAGATCTAGGCAAGCAATGACAGTAGACTGAACCAGGATACACAAACAGCTGGAGAAAGTGAAATGATTTAGTGTACACTTTGGAGATAGAGTCAATTGGACTGCTGATAGATTGAGATTGAGTGTGAGGCAGGAGAAAAAGAGAGATATCAAGGGTAATACCTAGATTTTTTTGTGGCATATCATTTATTGAAATAGAGAAGATGGGCAAAATAATTTTAAGTGATACTATGTGTTCTTTCTTGGTTATCCATGTGGGAAGTCAAGAGGCAAGTGGGTATTATTGCTATCAGAAAAGACAGACCACAGCACTCACCCCAGGTGATTATTGAGCATCATGATTGAAATCACACATGTAAAAACAATGCCCATGATTGCCACATAGGCTTGCTCATTTTATGTTACTCATATGCTATCTCTGAAATATATAGCTAGGTACAATTGTAATTTGGAGAGTTTCATAGTAGTAAAAGTAGCTGTCAAATATCTAAAGGCACAGTTGGATGGAAGAAAAGAAAGTTTGGAAATAGGAAAAGAGATAGAAAGTTGACTTTTCCCTCTCTTTAAGCAAACACTTTTACTCATTGATATCTTCTTATTTCTCAGTCATCTCTCAGAATCCGTGATCCAAAGATACAGCCAGTGAAATTATAAAACATAAAGACATGTATGCAGCAAGGAGAAGGTACACATTCCATTCTCTGAGTGCAAACACTCCTTCAAATATTCTATAATTGACAAACTAATTCAAATGCCCACTGTTATTCACTGTTTGTAGGATCTGGCTTTATTTTGGTCAGTGTTCTCATTGTGAAAATGGAGATGAGATTTAATATGTAACATCTTCTCTGTTTTCTGTTTTAAACATCCTTCTGGCATTCTGAATCTGTAAAGTTGTTCTTACTCCAATCCAGGAGTCCTGACTAGAGAAAAGCTGTTTTAACTTCTCATTGACTGCTTAGTGTGGCAGAGTAGCCTCCCATGACTGGACTTGCTGGTTAGCCGACAGTCATCTAAAGCACTTTTCGTATATCTTATTCATTGTAGGACGTGGAAAGTACACCTCAAAGAATCTTTAAAAGTAGAAATCATATATTATGATATATGAATTCATTTGTTGTCTAGCATCAAGATTACTGACAGCTATACACACATATTTTTGAAATTTTGTCTCTGAGTGTTATCTCTATATTGAAACATAAACCTATTCTCAAGAGTAGCTTTATTTGCAAGGTAATATGTTAGCATATTTTGGAATACAAAGCAGTACAAAGAGAACCCTCCTTACAGGTGAGAGAGCTGGCTTCAACATTGCCTCCAAGTTTCTCCGATGGCCCTGATTTGTTTAGATTGTAAAATAGATGCAAAACCATGTGGTCTTATTATCACTTCTATACTTGAATGAGAATTTAAAAATACAATAAAACAAAACAGCAGTTGTGAATGTAATTTGCCAAAAAATACCCAGAATGCCAGACAGGGGAAAGGATTATTATAAATAGCATTTCTGCTGTCTTGAGTCCTTCATAGGGTCTCCCCAAATTCATCCTCTGCTGTAGTTCTTCTAAAGCATTTTCTGTGCAACATACTCACCAGGGTCCTTTGCATTGTCTCAATTCTATTGCTCTGCATAGGAAACTAAAAATACATATCTCGCAGATTTGTGTTACGCTAAATGATCATTTAAATGTTCAGATCGGAACCCCTGGAATTTTCCATCTGCCTTTCGTCTGCTGGGCTGGTTGTGGAAGGGCACTGCTGAGAGCTTCCCTGCGGGTTGGCTTGGCCGGTGGGTGTGATTGAAAATCTGTAGCTAACACTTGGAGAAACAGGGCATGGGGATAGTTAATAAAGGACAAAAATAGAGATCAAAAAGATGTAAACATATATCGCAGTTTGATCTCAATATCATTTTTTAAATAATACATTTGCACATTTTCAAGATCAGCCTCTCTGGGGTTTCTTGCAGGGGACAGGATATTCTTGCAAGTTGCAGAGAAGCTGATCTAGTTTTAAAGAAAAGGGTAAAGGTGGCAAATAGCCAATTAGATTGCAGGTGGTGATGGTGATGGGAGGGTGGAGACGGATGGTCTTTGGTGTCAAGGAACTCATGCTGATGACAGAGAGAGGGGTGAAGACACATTTGGGGCCTGGGAAAATGCAGACAAACCAGACGCAGGAGGTGAAGTAAATCACACACTTGCTTTTTGTTTGTGCTTACAAAAAGAGCCCCCAAACATGGAGATCATTATACAGAATGGCCAAGGCAAATTAAGGAAAATAATTATTGTAGCTGATGAAGCAGAACCTCTATTAGAGCTAAATGCTACTTCACAGTGTTCAGTGGTGGAGGCTCTGGACTAAGTGCGTTTGTCAGCATCTTCAGTGTAGTATATGACATTAAGCCTTAAAGCACTTTTCTCCTCCCCCTTTATTTTTCCTTTCCTCCCTCCTCCCTTTTTCCCCAAGTCTCTCAGGCAGGTGGTACAGGGTTGGAAATCTGGAGAATATGCTGCAAAAAGGGAACTGCTGAACAAGTCCTTTACATCCAAACTCATTTTTCTCTAAGGTGGAGAGTAAATAAACATCTGAGGGGCGCGGTGGTTAATACTGAGGAGCTTGGACTTAGAGGGACAAGGAGTGAACTGGTTTCCAGAGAAAATGGGGCAGAAAAGAAATGAAGCAGCAGAGGGAAGTCTTAAGTTTGTCTGGCTTTTTTTTTTTTTTTTTCCTAATTTTATCTAAGGTAATTCCTGAAAAAAGTGTTCATTTATCCCCATGTTTCTTACCTCTCTGAAAAAAACAAGGCTGAGATAGGGGAGAATTTCTGTTGATTTGGGATATATGTGTTCCTCTTACTTCTTAGCTAACATATTGATATGTTTTTGATGTTTGTTTTAATTGATGGTGTTTCTTAGGTTCATTTTTCTATATTATCCTTGAAATCTTGAAATTCATAAGTTGTGTAGCTCTCTAGTTATTAGACAATAGGTTGTCAAGTATAGAAAAATGAGTCTTTCATTGTTTCCATGTCCCATGAAACTCCAGCAATATTTGGACTGTTGGCCATATAACAGATACATATTATATACACAAAGGAGAAAATTACTTTGATATTTTTCTCTAGGGAAGTTTAAGGCCCAAAGATTGCCCTACAGATGCTCTGTGATCACCCACTGTCATTTCCATGGGGATCAAAGAGAGCAGTGTTTAGCACTGTTCTGGCTTCACAGAGCTCAGTTCTGTATGAGTTTAAGATCAACATTTCTGATTCCACTTTATCCAAGAAAATACACAGATCACATGAAGGCCGTCCCCATCCCTGGTGCACCTTCACACTCTCTAGCACCTGTTGTCAGTGCCATCAGTTCAAATACAGAACTGTTGATAGATGGACAGGAACCGGTTATAATACTTCAGTTTCTCATTTCAGAGTCTTTATCGAATCTGTGCACATAGCAAGTACTCAATACATCTTTGGTAATAATTTTGTTTATCCAGAAAGTGTTTCAGAGTAGATAATGCAAAAGATGGAAATGTGTGTTTGCTAATAAGCTTCAACTACCCAAAATCTGTTAAAGATCAGCTGCAAAGATTACTTACCACCCAACACTTCAGAGGAACATGGGACAACCTTTCATCTGCAGATGTCAATCTTGTTCCCTTTCTGCCGCTGTGAGATTGTGTGAAAATGAGAGTCCAACTTCACTCACCATTTAGCTCAGATGAGGGTAACCCTAGCTCTCTGGAAATCTAATAATGTCCACTGTTGAGGCTTACTCTGTGACAGGCATATCCCTAAGTGCTTTACATGTATTTATGTATTTATTTTTTATAAGAACCCTATGTGGTAGACACTATTATTTTCCCATTTTACAAATAAGACAAATGAAGCATGGAAAGTTAAACAACTTGATCCAGATCACAAAGCTGATAAAAAAATCAGGTGGAATTTAAGGAAGGAAGGAGGCTCTGGGGTCCCAGTTCTTAATCTATACACAGTACCATCTCTTTTTTATTGTTTCAAGGATCAAAATCAGTAATAAATGAACAATTGCTGTAATATATTTTATTTTTAAAAATGGTTTGCTGAATTTTGAGGGTACTTTATAAACGAAAGGGCTCACCAAGCTGAGCCATATTAAACTCCTACTTCTCTGATCCTGGGGGCTTCCCTCATAGCTCAGTTGGTAAAGAATCCACTTGCAATGCAGGAGACCCCGGTGTGATTCCTGGGGCAGGAAGATTCACTGGAGAAGGAATAGGCTACCCACTCCAGTATTCTTGGGCTTTCCTTGTGGCTTAGCTGGTAAAGAATCTGCCTGCAATATGGAAGATCTGGTTCAATCCCTGGGTTGGGAAGATCCCCTGGAGAAACGAAAGGCTACCCACTCCAGTATTCTGGCCTGGAGAATTCCACGGACTGTATAGTCCATGGGGTCTCAAAGAGTCAGACACTGCTGAACAACTTTCACTTACTTTCTCTGATCCTGGGACTTCCCTGGTGGCTCACAGGGTAAAGAGTCTGCCCATAATATTGGGGACCCTGGCTCAATCCCTGCATCAGGAAGATCCCCTAGAGAAGGAAACAGCAACTCATTCCAGTATTCTTCCCTGGAAAATCCCATGGATCAAGAAGCCTGCGGAGCTACAGTCCATGGGGTCACAAAGAGTCAGACATGACTGAGCAACTAACCCTTTCCTTTTCCTTTTCTTTCCTCTCATCCTACTTGGCCACTAGCTGAGAATCCCAGATTTTCCCTCACCATTAGCAAAGAGCGTCGGTGGTAAGCGCATGTGCAACATTCAGCCCATTTCTTCCTGAGGATTGTCTGTGGCTGTTTTCAGGGCTGACATATTTCTCTCTGTTCTCTGGAGTGAGTCAGGAGAACTGACTCAGGGGAAGGCATTCCAAGCTCTTTGTGCAGTGGTGTTTAAAATGCAAGATCCCTTTCTCAGAGAGAAATGACTTGAAGGGCTTCAACGCAAACCCCTCGTTTTGCTCTCCAAGCAGCTGTGAGGCTGGCAGACCCTGCAGGCAGAGAAGGGACTGGCATGGGCCATGATGATACATATTCAGCAGCAAGAGGACTTGATTCTGCACCTTGCTGGTTACAGCTGCCAGATCATGAGCAATCGATAGAGAACTTTGTTAATGATGTGGAATTCACTTCTGGCACACTCTGCACAAATACATATGCAATATATTATTAGTGCCTTCAACTATGGGCCAGTCCAGATGTGATTTAATTCAAAGTCTGATTATCTTTTCCTTTTTTTTTACCTTTATAATTGGAACATCATTGATCAGATTCTGCTTTTAATAAAAATGGCAAACCATGCAGCATTGCTTGAAGCAACTTATTTGGCTGCACACATCAGAAAATCACATGGTAGGGGTAATGAAATGACAGTGGATGCTATGGTGGAAAAGGAAAGTCACTCACAAAGTCCTGGAGTCCACGTTTTTAAGAAACATGAAGCGGGTGGATTATCTTTGGAAATTACTAGAGAAGATGTATTTATATAGATTCCTTTCCAAAAGATGAATCCAATCATCATCCCATAGATAAATGTGGAGTCTTAATGGCAAATGTTGATTTAATATTCGAGTCTGAGTCTTGCAGTAAAAAGACTGAATTGCATTAGAAGAGCTGGGCTAGAACTGGGCAGACACGGAAACCTAATACCACAGCAAATAAATCTGGCAGCACAATTTAAAACTGAAAAGAAATAGAAAGATAAATGATGTCATAAAAGATTCACAGGGGCGTTTTTAACTGAACTGCTAAATATTTTAAAACAGAATAGCCAAGGCCATTTTGTATTAGAAACCCAAATGAGTGGCTCTCTCAATTTATTAAATTGAGTTCCCTCAGTGTTTATCGGTCCTGGTCTATCTGAAAGATTCTGTTTGAGGCACTGGAGTATTGGAATATTACCCAAGGATATTACTGACTAGTAAGGAAGATAAGGCAAGTAGCCCAACAATTTAAATAAACACTATAATAATTTAAGAAAATGAATGACAATCATATCTTTATTCCTGCAAGCCCATTTTAAGCAATAAGTCTAGCGATGTTGCCTCCTACTAAGTTCTTAGGCCGTTTGTTAAATGACCCAAGTTTCTTGTCTGCAGTTGGGGACCAGGCTCTTGAAATGGCCTTGCCATATTGGATGACAAGTGTGCCATCATGTCAAATCATCTGTTTAGTTGGAGTGTTGGGTTCAAGAAAGAGGACAGGAGAAGCAGAACAGCAATAGAGGCACTTGAGAATGGCAAAAATCATTTCTAAGAGATTGACTGCTTGGAATGGACTGGTATCTGGATCCAGTGGCTGCTTATGAACCATTGCTCTCACAGCCATAGAAAGCACAACATGGAGAGCAGAACTCTTTCCATGAAAGAGCACATTTCATTTGGATCTAGCTGAGAGAATATGAGAAGGGCCTGGAATGGTAATAAGCAGAGGCATTTTTATCTTTAAAGGAAACTGCAGTGGGGAAAATAGACTTCTAAAGCCCCCTATAGAATTTGCTGACTGAGGAGTTGGTTGATATGCTCAAGGCCACTGTTAATGAAAAGGAAAAAAAAAAAATGCAATAGGATCCTAAATTCACAGCGGGCTTTTTTAATTGAACATTTACAAACTTTTAAAAACTGGAAGACTGCTTTAATAAAACTAGATCAAACTTTTAAAAGGCAGTTTGAGCAGAGTAAATCACCAGTGAGTGTGCTGGCATTCCAGCCTCTGCCTCCATTAGCTAGTGTGTGGCCCTATTTTATGGTTTAGGGTGTATGGGCAACAATGAACTTTGAAGGCTGTCAAAAGAAATGGTCGCTGCAGCACTGAGTGTGTTTGGAGGAATTACAAGGGGATTCTACCTGCCCCAAACTAGCCCAGCTTCAACCTCTCACTGGAGAGATGACCTCATTTGTTAAGGCAAATGGAAATACATTTGGGAAGGGATTTTTGTTTTGTTTTGTATTTGGTGGAAATTTTGTTATTAGATCCTTTTAACCTATTAGCCTATGATCCAGTTAGGATGGAAGTGGAGGATCTGTGGTGGTTGGCAAGATCAAGCTGCAGTAGCAGAGACACTTGAACATCAAAGAGGCTGTGTGATTTCCCTGGGGCCATTTTTTCCTCTGGAAGTTCCTAGTAGGAAAAAGGTCTTCAAGGGAGGAGAAAGGTGTTGGACACAAATTTCACTCACTTTTCTGATTAGGGCCATGCTATGAATTTTCATAAATGTGTTTGTGAAATATGTGACTTTCTCCTTATCAATAAGCTACTCTTTTATCCAGTCTTGTTCAGACTTTGAAAACATGTGTCTTCATATTTCCTTTCCAACTTTAAAGACCAACAGTCACGAAAGAACGTTAGTACAGTAGTTAATATTAAATTACATATAACCCAACCTATGCTCCTTTCTAGGCACATTTTTAATCAAAAAGGCACAAATTCTATAATAAATCAGTTTGTTTCTAATCATGGAATCTTCTCAAGAGGGACTTTGAAAGTGAGCAGTTTCTCCAAGCATGTCTCAAATCACCCCACAAATGTGATATTGTTTTAGGCAGGGCATGCTGATCTGAGGTCTTCTCCTTCCCTGTCTCCAGATGCCACCTCCCTGATGGTCACAGGGAGATGGGCAAGGATTGGAGAATTTGGCTTATATCTTGATTTATTCTATATCCAGAATCAGGTGTACAAAAAATAAGGAGCTCTGGTTTATAAAACTGTGTTTTATTATAGAATCTCAACCATTTGAAAAAGTTAAAACCAATGATTGACTACATTTATTTTTATTTCAGAGATGAATTTTGATTAAAAAAAATAAAAAAAATAAAGGTAAGAGGGATAAGGAGGCAAAGTGAGGTCTGGTGATTAATGAATTTAGACTGAAGAGTACAACTTATGTCTAGGCTCTCTGCCTTGGGTTAACACCCCACAGAGTTAGCTTTTCATATTTTTCCTGAGTTTCTTGTAAAATCAGATTCAGAGTTATATGTAGAGGTCCTATCAGTTCTTATATTGGCCAAATAGTTAAAAATAAAAAAGAAAAGAAATAATGAAACAGGAAGAGTGAAGGATGAAAGAAAATGAAGAAAAGAGGAAGAAGGAAAAAGGCAAGACATAATAAGTCAGGGAAATAAAGGAAGAAAAAAGAAAATCAATGATGTTTATAAAACTCTCCATAGTTAACATGGAAGTAAACTTACACATCATAGTAAGATTTTCAACAGTAGATTTTGAAATTGAAAACCATGAATGGTAGTGACATAGAGAATTTAATTCATTAAATTTCTTATAACCTTATAAAAATCATAGACAGTTACTCTTTGCTTCTCTGAGTTGTTCAGTTCAATTCAGCTGCTCAGTCGTGTCCGACTCTTTGCAACCCCATGAATTGCAGCACGTCAGGCCTCCCTGTTCATTACCATCTCTCGGAGTTCACTCAGACTCACGTCCATCGAGTCCGTGATGCCATCCAGCCATCTCATCCTTGGTCGCCCCCTTCTCCTCCTGCCTCCAATCCCTCCCAGCATCAGAGTCTTTTCCAATGAGTCAACTCTTCACATGAGGTGGCCAAAGTACTGAAGTTTCAGCTTTAGCATCATTCTTTCCAAAGAAATCTCAGGATTGATCTCCTTCAGAATGGACTGGTTGGATCTCCTTGCAGTCCAAGGGACTCTCAAGAGTCTTCTCCAACACCACAGTTCAAAAGCATCAACTCTTCGGTGGTCAGCCTTCTTCACAGTCCAACTCTCACATCCATACATGACCACAGGAAAAACTATAGCCTTGACTAGACGGGCCTTAGTCGGCAAAGTAATGTCTCTGCTTTTGAGTATGTTATCTAGGTTGGTCATAACTTTTCTTCCAAGGAGTAAGCGTCTTTTAATTTCATGGCTGTAATCACCATCTGCAGTGATTCTGGAGCCCCAAAAATGAAGTCTGACACTATTTCCACTGTTTCCCCATCTATTTCCCATAAAGTGATGGGACCAGATGCCATGATCTTCGTTTTCTGAATGTTGAGCTTTAAGCCAACCTTTTCACTCTCCTCTTTCACCTTCATCAAGAGGCCCTTTAGCTCCTCTTCACTTTCTGCCATAAGGGTGGGGTCATCTGCATATCTGAGGTTATTGATATTTCTCCCGGCAGTCTTGATTCCAGCTTGTGTTTCTTCCAGCCCAGCGTTTCTCATGATGTACTCTGCATAGAAGTTAAATAAGCAGGGTGACAATATACAGCCTTGACGTACTCCTTTTCCTATTTGGAACCAGTCTGTTGTTCCATGTCCAGTTCTAACTGTTGCTTCCTGACCTGCATACAGATTTCTCAAGAGGCAGGTCAGGTGGTCTGGTATTCCCATCTCTTTAAGAATTTTCCACAGTTTATTGTGATACACACAGTCAAAGGCTTTGGCATAGTCAATAAAGCAGAAATAGATGTTTTTCTGGAACTCTCTTGCTTTTTCCATGATCCAGAGGATGGTGGAAATTTGATCTCTGGTTCCTCTTTCTTTTCTAAAACCAGCTTGAACATCAGGAAGTTCATGGTTCACGTACTGCTGAAGCCTGGCTTGGAGAATTTTGAGCATTACTTTACTAGCGTGTGAGATGAGTGTAATTGTGCGGTAGTCTGAGCATTCTTTGGCATTGCCTTTCTTTGGAATTGCAATGAAAACTGACCTTTTCCAGTCCTGTGCCCACTGCTGAGTTTTCCAAATTTGCTGGCCTGTTGAGTGCAGCACTTTCACAGCATCATCTTTCAGGATTTGAAACAGCTCCACTGGAATTCCATCACCTCCACTAACTTTGATCGTAGTGATGCTTTCTAAGGCCCACTTGACTTCACATTCCAAAATGTCTGGCTCTAGATTAGTGATTACATCATCATGATTATCTGGGTCTTGAAGATCTTTTTTGTACAGTTCTTCCATGTATTCTTGCCACCTCTTCTTAATATCTTCAGCTTCTGTTAGGTCCAGACCATTTCTGTCCTTTATCAAGCCCATCTTTACATGAAAAGTTCCCTTGATATCTCTAATTTTCTTGACGAGATCTCTAGTCTTTCCCATTCTGTTCTTTTCCTCTATTTCTTTGCATTGATCGCTGAAGAAGGCTTTCTTATCTATTCCTGCTATTCTTTGGAACTCTGCATTCATATGCCTATATCTTTCCTTTTCTCCTTTGCTTTTCACCTCTCTTCTTTTCACAGCTATTTGTAAGGCCTCCCCAGACAGCCATTTTGCTTTTTTGCATTTCTTTTCCAAGGGGATGGTCTTGATTCCTGTCTCCTGTACAATGTCACAAACCTCCGTCCATAGTTCATCAGGCACTCTATCTATCAGATCTAGGCCCTTAAATCTATTTCTCACTTCCACTGTATAATCATAAGGGATTTGATTTAGGTCATACCTGAATGGTCTAGCGGTTTTCCCTACTTTCTTCAATTTGAGTCTGAATTTGGCAATAAGGAGTTCATGATTGGAACCATAGTCAACTCCTGGTCTTGTTTTTGTTGATTGTATAGAGCTTCTCCATCTTTGGCTGGAGAGAATATAATCAGTATGATTTCGGTGTTGACCATCTGGTGATGTCCATGTGTAGAGTCTTCTCTTGTGTTGTTGGAAGAGGGTGTTTGCTATGACCAGTGCATTTTCTTGGCAAAACTCTATTAGTCTTTCCCCTGCTTCATTCCTCATTCCAAGGCCAAATTTGCCTGTTACTCCAGGTGTTTCTTGACTTCCCACTTTAGCATTCCTGTCCCCTATAATGAAAAGGACATCTTTTTTGGGTGTTAGTTCTAAAAGGTCTTATAGGTCTTCATAAAACTGTTCAACTTCAGCTTCTTCAGGGTTACTGGTTGGGGCATAGACTTGGATAACTGTGATATTGAATGGTTTGCCTTGGAAATGAACAGAGATCATTCTGTCATTTTTGAGATTGCATCCAAGTACTGCATTTTGTACTCTTTTGTTGACCATGATGGCTACTCCATTTCTTCTGAGGGATTCCTGCCCACAGTAGTAGATATAATGGTCATCTGAGTTAAATTCACCCATTCCAGTCCATTTTAGTTCGCTGATTCCTAGAATGTCAACTTTCACCTTTGCCATCTCTTGTTTGACCACTTCCAATTTGCCTTGATTCCTGGACCTGACATTCCAGGTTCCTATGCAATATTGCTCTTTACAGCATTGGATCTTGCTTCTCTGGGTTGTACTGACAATGAAAAGATCAGTGTCCTGCAAAAATTATGGTTAGTGAAACAATCATTGCAATATCTCTAGAGGCTTTTCAGAAACAACTACTTTCTTGGGCTCACACCTTCCAGGTCACATTGTAAAATAATGTACATGAATAAATAAATACATAAAAATCATGTACATGTGCTAGTAAAAATAACACTGCAGTTGCATTGATTTAGAGTGAAGTTGTCTTTTCAGAGATGCTTAATATACAAGAGATGGTGATTACTTCTAATTTCATTCACATTCTGCTTTTTTGCACCTTAAAAAAACTATAAAAGATTATAAAGGAAGGAAAAATGGAGAAATTGTTAAACTACCTGCTATCCCATTATTCTATCGTATTAAATCATTGCTTTTGCTAAAATCCCAATTAATGAGCTGTACTGAGATTTGGAAAGTCCTAAGAAAGAACGTGTGGCCTCTCCTCTGACCTTGATATCTTGAATGCTGTGGGATAAAGGACTTCCTTCAGCCATAAGATGTCAGATACTGAAAGGGGCCTGTCCAGGTGACTAATTCTGGAAGAGCTTAGCTGACTTGACTGGAGTCAGTGACTTTCATGTCTTCAGTGTCCCTCGTAGCCGCGAAATCTTAGTAACAATAAGAATGCAACATTTAAATAAGGCTCAATTCTGACTAGGCCAGAAGTTAAGGACTTTAGGTAATTTGAAGCTGCTCTGAGTGGTGACCTCTTTCTCTACACCAGAACTTGGCAGACATGCAGAATCCCATGCTAAATGCACTCTCATCCATTTCCCAAGAGACAGAGCGTCTGGACTTGAACCCTCCCTGGAAATTCAAAAGTGCCTGGGTAAATTAACCCTGGGTTGCTCACCCAGCTCTTCTTTGAGAAAGATTTTCTTCTTCCTAAGAGTTTCAACCTAAGAAGGCCCAGAAGATCCAGAGGGACAGTTTGGAGGTAAAGTCTTTCTTTGAACTCCTCTGGGTAGTTCATGGTACTGACCCTGAAGCAAAATCAATGAACAGGAAGAGATAGCAGGTAGTGGAGTGGTTCTCCATCCTTAGTAACCCTGTGCTACTTACTTAAGCAACTTGAAGCCTTGGTCGTGGTGTCTACAATAACTTGCTAACCCATACGTAAGATTGCTCAAGGTTGGGACTTGCCTGGTGGTCCAGTGGTTAAGACTCTGCTCATCTACTGCAGGGGCTGCAGCTTCTGTTCCTGGTTGGGAACAGAGATCCCACATGTCATGCAGCATGCCCGCCCCCCCACCCCCCCAAATGATAGTCAGCGTCTCCACATGGCATAGCTCCAGGGAGACCCATTCCCACTGGACCACAGTGACTATTGCTGCCTGGGATTAGACAGTCCTTAAAGCCAGATGATGGGACTGTGTGGGCTATTTCCTGACATACTTTAGGAATTTCGAGCTTTCAGTAATTCACTACCAAAAGCTATTACTTTTTTTTTTTTAGCTTAATATGTTTTCCCTGGTAGCTCAGCTGGTAAAGAATCTGCCTGTAATGCAAGAGACCCCAATTCTATTCCTGGGTCAGGAAATTCCCCTGGAGAATGGATAGGCTACCCACTCCAGTATTCAAGGGCTTCCCTGGTGTCTCAGAGGGTAAAGAATCCACTTGCAATATGAGAGACATAGGTTTGATCCCTGAGTTGGGAAGATCTCCTGGTGGAGGGCATGGCAACCCACTCCAGTATTCTTGCCTGGAGAACTCCATGGACAGTGGAATCTGTCAGGCTACAGTCCATGGGGTCTCAAAGAGTTGGACATGATTAAGTGACTAAGAATAACACAGATGTTATAAATGTTTATTATTTGGGAACAAAGGATGGTTTATTTTTGTTAATATAATTTTAATAAAAACAAGAAAAAGAGTGAAAAATTAAGATGTAATTGTTTAGCCTCTGAAGTCCATGTGTGCTTAGTGTTCAGTTGCTCAGTCGTGTCTGATTCTTTTTGACCATATGGGCAGTAGCCCACCAGATTCCTCTGTCCATGGGATTTTCCAGGCAAGAATTTTGGAGTGGGTTGCCATTACCACCTCCATAGACCATAGTTCATAACTTAAAAATATACATACAATGACTGTCTTCATCAAAATTATCAAGAAACTAAGGAACCCAAATAAATAACTAGAGGGGAATTATTTTCCATGTAAACGCAATGATAGATGTCTTCCTCGAAAGGATAACTATGGTAACCCTAACGTCCCACCTTCTACACATTTAAAGCATTTCTTTCAAATTCCTGTGACTCCTATGGAATCAACTTAGAATTTTGTGCAAATGAAAAACAGTCTAGACTTCCAAGTACATGTAACATTTTTACCAAATATTTTTCCAGCTGGTGGTGTCCATATTTGACCCACATCCTCCAGAGAGACAGGAGGATGAGAGTTGCCAGAAATCAGTGCTTTTACAAACAGAATCTGTTTATAGTGGCATGGGACACAAGGGTTCAACCGC